>JACATO010000138.1:0-66205 GCA_018389105.1 Nautilus pompilius | reverse complement strand
TAGAACCTGCTTAGCGCCTGCCAAACATTCTGTCTTGGAGACTTGGAAGACATTAGGATAAATCTGGAAATATGAAGGCAGAGATCATGGAAGGTCCGGTCTGTGATGAAACTGAAAGCTTCTTCAGTTGCAGGTGTCAGAATAATCGATAATAAATTATTTACTGCTGTTGATGAGAAAACAAACGAAGAATATATATTTTTTTAAATTATTTCAAATATTAATTTATAATTGAGAAAGACAAATAAACCGAACGAGATCATCACAAATACATCAGCAAGATAACTATTTCTGTTTTAGAAAAAACGTGAAAATCGCCCGTACACAAGTTGTGTTTAATTCGATAATAGATTAGTAGGACGTGAGGTTCCTCTCTTTACCTGAGAAAGGGAAGGGTTAACCCTTGTTATCGGTGTTTTATTCTAACTTTGTCCATCTCTCTGCGGAATTAATTTTGTTATTTGCTCCAACATCAAAGCAACGAGCTCATGCGATACCCGTACAAACAACAAAGATAATATTATATATTTCATAAATTTATCATAGATGTGCAAGAAGTGAAATAAAATATTAATGAGGAGATTATTTACAATGTGCGCTGCTCAAGATGTTTATTTAACATGAAAAGGAACATAAAGTGAATCAGCACCGTGTAAAGTTGTGAGGAGCCTTTCAGATTCTTACCCGTATCTATCCCTGTCCGGCGTAAGGCGAATTATCCATTTCCTGTCACATGAACAACTCCTTTATCTTCAGTATTTATGCAGGAGATGAAGGATCACAATTCTGGATCGACACATGGACAGTGTTTACCGAGTGTCGGTAAGTTAGCAGGAGAATATATATGTATCCCTTTACTTCTGACACATAATATTAACTTTATTTTTTGGTTTTCGATTAAGAAAAAATTATTTAATTCCTTTTTCTTTAATAGTAGACCCCTAATCACTGTCAGAATGAGATCCCGCGCCAGTATTTGGAAGGCTCGATGATAGGGAGACACCTGCTCAGGTAATCAACATTTTTCTCTTTTGTCTTCATCACTGATCCATTTATCTTCTCTGTCCAAGTTTCTTCTCCATTACCTGAAATGTGAAAATAGGGTCCTCTTTACATATCCAGGTGATTTTCTTTCAATCGGTGTCGAGATTTATATAAGATATTATTCATAAGACGGTCACAATCAGCACTGGAATCAGGAAAGGTGTCCACCAGTCGTGAAATGCTCTCTATTGTTCTACATTTTGTAGTCTGAAGTCACCGTCACCTGGAAATTCACTACGAACCTTTCCTCACGTTTATATTCAATTCTCTATTGGTAACCATTCTACTGGTTCTCGGGGAACTTCATCTTCTCTGTAGTGTTGTCCAGTGGATGAAATCAAACGATTAAGTTAAAGAAATTTTCTTTACCTGTCACCTAGCTGGCTGGAGAATTCCTAGGAAACTTCGCAACAAAAGGATTGTGATCAAGGCTGCTGTGGATTACTATGCAGAACCATCCACCAGTTCGGCAGAAGTGCATCTAAAACAGTTGATCTTTAGTCAAAGATAAAGAAAGTGTCGACGACTCCAGGTTGATGGAGGAACTGCGAGTAGAAGGCGGGTGACACCAAGCTGAAGATGCACAGGGTGAGTGGAAATGCAGAAGGATAAGTCCTGTCGGTATTTGCTTCATCTTTTACCTGTGAATTTCCATTTTCAGTGATGAAGAGGATTAAAACAAATGATAGATTCCACCTGACCGACTGACGAGTCTCTGGAAGTCGGAGTGAGGTCAGCTGATGCTCCACTCGTGTGAAATTTTCACACCACAGCAGCTGGATCTGTTAGTGTCCGGCTCCAGTTCATCACCTCGACATCTAAAGGAATGTGACTGTGGTTATGAATTACGTCTTACACCGGCAATATTTATTCTCCGTAAGAAAACATTTTATTAAATATTTATATTCGATTTGATTCCTAATATTATGCAGTACATGTGTGTGTATATCAGTGTTGATGATGTCTATCTGGTTGTTTGTATGGTCTTGTTTTTGTCGGACATCGAATAGTAAGAAGTAAAATTGACAGTAATTACAAGGCGACTGTCCGATAGCCGACATGTCGCAGTTTAGGGTTAAAGCCAGATTTTTTCTATTTTTAAATAATCTGATGGACACAGTAAATATCTGTTGTATGTCCAGGCTCAGGAGAATAATAGATATCAAAAGGCTGCCCTAGATTTGCATCTATCCTTTCCCTTTTTACCGTAAACTTACCGAATGTGTTACATACGATCCGCCTGAGTAACCTCTTTGTTTGAATCAGGTGACAGAGTATATTCACTGGATTCTTTCTAAGGCTTTAAATTAGCGAGAAAGGCAGACATTCGACCTAGAAACACTGTCAGGCTAAATATAAGGCATGGACAAGAAACACCGAAACGTAAGTACTTGGATATTTGCTGATTATGAATTTTCTTATCCTGCCAGCATCAGAACAGTAATCTTTAAAAATACAGGTGACCGAGACGCACCTGTTGTGTACCTTTGGTAACACACGGCCAGTGGATAGGTGATCACTAGTAATGAGCTAATACAGCAGGTGGTTCCTTTTCATTATTAAGACATCACAGTGCCCCCTTTTGAAAATCCCAAATCGAAGATATCATGAATAATTAGGACACACAAGAAAATGATCAAAGCATCCAAACCTGACATTCCTCCTCTGATCGAAGTCAAGCGTCCATTCCTTGAAAACTGCATGGTTCTTGGTGTTCCTGTCTGGTTCAGTGCAGACGGGATAAGCTACAGCAACACAATTATCACTGGCGATTTCTTTAATTTATCTGTTGTTATGATTGTAAGGAGATATCTCAATCCAGCCAGGTAGATCGGTCAGACAATCACTCTACAGGTCAGCTAGCTTTATTAGGCTCCATGCTAAACGTCTATCATCCAAGTTTGTAGACACTAAATATTCTTGTTTATGTTCTGGAAGTATTCCTCAGGAACCAGGCTGGGCCCATCTTGTTATCTTAGTGCCCTCTTCTCAAAGTAGATTCAGACCTATGCACCTGAGCACCTTCAAGATGCGGCCAAACCATCCACCCGTGACCAAGTCACCGATATTTCAGCGTTTACCCAGACAAGCCAGCTGAGTGGTGTTTGTCACCAGATCTTTTACCTTAGTTCTTCTTCCTCTTCTTCTTCTTCTTCCACTTCTTCTTCTTCCTCTCCTTCTTCTTCTTCCTCTTCTTCTTCTTCTTTCCTCTCTTCCTCTTCTTCTTCTTCTTCCTCTTCTTCACCTCTCTGTCTCTTTCTTTCTCTTCCTCTCCTCGTCTTCTCTAATAATAATAATAATAATAATAATAATAATAATAATAATAATAATATAATAAATAATAATAATAATATAATAATGATAATAATGATATAAAATAATAATAATAATAATATAATAATAAATAATAATAAAATAATAATAATAATAATATATAATAATAATAATAATAATAATAATAATAATAATAATAAATAATAATATAATAATAAAATAATAAAACCACACTTTTCCAGGTAGCTAATTAGAAGGAATACTTCTGTGTGATGTGTTTAAATTGTTTCCTGCCGACGGCACAAATCCAGCCAGGTGTTCAGGGTTCTGAACATCTGCAGCAGCCGGAGTCTGATCAGCGCCATCTCACGGAACACGTAATCAACAGACTGTCTGCCACCACACACACAAACAGTCACCTTAAACAGTCCTTCATCTCTCACTGAAGATGGTCGCATTCCGTCTCTACAACAGCAAGAATAAAGAAATCTTCTGACATTAGAAAAATATCGACATGAAAAGAAAAGAACGGACAGGAGAGACGAGCCCCACCCAGGACGGTGAGGGGCCATAGGGCCGTGGAGACAACGAACCCCGGGGCTGCGCCTAACCCCCGGGCCTAACCCCACCCTCCACACCAACACGGCCAGAATGTCCTGGTTTATATTTGTATGGACAGAGTTACCTCCTCCTTTCCTTTAAAGTAACATGATGGCGAGAATCAAAGATATTACATTGTTATAGTATTTTTTAAAATAAAGCGAGAAAGCCAAACGTAATCACATCTAATCTTCAGCCCCCGTGTATCTGGGTTGGGTGCTGAACCAGACAGGATCTGGACCCTGTTTGTTATCAAGTCAATTAGACTCTAAATCATGGTGTTTTCTAGGGTCTCTATACGGGCAGCAGGAGATCATATTAAAGGTTCCAGAGAAAATCTATATCTGTGGGAAGAAGTAAACGAATGTACACAGTCTGTGAGGTCAACAAGGGCGACAAAGGTCTGGAACAGGAGGCAGGCAGGTGGCAGGTAGTATTGACATAGCCATGTAACGGTTATTATTATTATTATTATGCCACTTTAGTAACTATCCTCGGTATTGATGAATTTGGCCACATTTCATATCAAAATAATTTCTGTTTTCATCACACATTCTCCAGAACAGATCTCTTCCAGGTTAGCTCCGGTTCGATCCCCTCATCCTCACTAAGTCTGCAGCCATTGGTCGGTTGTGACAGATAAAGAAGAGCTGTAGCCACGGGTTCACCCCAGGCTCCCAATAACATGGAGAGAGTTCGGAAAGACTGGCTCCGTTTACTCAAATAAATAAACCCAGCCTGTGACAGGTGAATTAATGAAACGAGGTGCGAGGCCACCCCGCCAAACAGATGCCAACACTTTTGCTATCTATTGCTAATGGCAAATATTAAACTTAATACGATTTTAAATATGCATTTTAATTAAGTTATTGCTCAATACATTAGCTTAAATATTTTCTGTGTGATCACGTGGTCATGACATCATGTCAATTTTGTCGTCTCCCTCTTTCTCATGCGTCTTTTGTTCTCAGTGAGGAATATCCGTATATTTAAAATAGGATGTGGTGGCTCCATTAGAGTTCAGAACCAGTCCCTGACTACATCTGGCTATTTCAAGCCAATACACTGGCTAGCCTGCTGGCGACAATGGCTGATAAATGTTTGCTAGCCGTAAATGATAGGCAAGTAGCCTCAGCAGTTAAAACTCGTGACTAGTACATCGCAGCCTCAGAAGTTAATGATGGAAGTCAGGGAGCAAAGCGATTTGTACTTAGGGCTTTTATGTGGCCCCTTTATAAACCGAGTCCAAATTGCGTTTATATTCATGGTACGAAAGAACAGCGGATGGTTTACAACAAATCCTACATCACACGAAGTGAATAAAAAACCTTTTAATATAATCGATGCGAAAGATCCTGATGTTGATGGATTATTAGAGAAGAGAAGATCTTGTTGACAGCATCACCAGGAAGTGCGATGAAACAAAAATAGATGTGGCTGGCGGGAAGAGTTCCTTCCCTTGTCCTTATAAATGTTTGATCCAACAGAAATAGAGGCGATGGGATTTCTCTATATCCTAGCAAATCAGCCCCCTTTTTTTTGCGTAATTATTTTTGTTGTTTTAATCTGACTATTAAGGGGACCTTCAATATCTGCTGTGCAAGGCCAGAGACCGTGGAGAGAGTGTCAGGGAATATCGCCTTATTTCTTCTCTGTCACCTAGTGACAGCAGGTATCCTCTAGATGTCTGTGATTCGTATGTGCAGGTAGACAGACGTACCTGTAACGAGTTAGTAAATTGGAGTAAAATATATGAGTCACTGAAATTATATGTTATTGGGCTCAGTTTATGGCTAAAATACAGGGAGAGTTACAACAATCTATCTAAGGAGAAAGCGTAATTACCGAGTCTTTCAGATCGACAACATTCACTAGTTGACAATTAATATTAAAAGCTGCATTAAAGCTGTTCGATAAGCTGACAGATATCTAAAAAATAGTCACGTGTTGAAGAAATGAATGCTTGGTGTATAGACGGAGGGAGTGTCGGAGTTAGTGGTAATGTTGTAAGCGACATTTGTGGTGCTTTTGTGTTTGTTGTTAGCGACATTTGTGGTGCTTTTGTGTTTGTTGTAAGCGACATTTGTGGTGTTTTTGTGTTTGTTGTAAGCGACATTTGTGGTGTTTTTGTGTTTGTTGTTAGCGACATTTGTGGTGCTTTTCTGTTTCTTGTTAGCGACATTTGTGGTGTTTTTGTGTTTGTTGTAAGCGACATTTGTGGTGTTTTTGTGTTTGTTGTAAGCGACATTTGTGGTGTTTTTGTGTTTGTTGTAAGCGACATTTGTTGTGTTTTTGTGTTTGTTGTAAGCGACATTTGTGGTGTTTTTGTGTTTGTTGTAAGCGACATTTGTGGTGTTTTTGTGTTTGTTGTAAGCGTCTTCTGTGGTGTTTTTGTGCTTGTTGTAAGCGACACGAACGATCTGATGTTTATTAATCATGGCGGTCGCTATTACTCGTATGCTTCGATATATGGCTGAATAAACCCTCTAATTTGGGTAATACTGTCTGTGTTTTATAGTAGAACTACAACAGGGAGACGTTTGCATTGTTTTTAATTGGACCTGGCACAGAAAGTCATTGAATTCGGCGAAACAAAGTAAAATTACAAGTAAACATCTATTCAGATTTGAAGAAGTATTAATGAATGAAAAATTCTTGACTTCTCTCTTCTTCTTCTTCTTCTTATTATTATTATTATTATTATTATTATTATTATTATTATTATTATTATTATTATTATTATTATTATTATTATTATTATTATTTAAATTAATAAAAAATCAATTTTAGTGGTCGATATTCATTTAAAACAAATTTACATAAAAAATTTCAGTCAGCATCAATAATCAAGATATAAATTGGGCGAAGTAATTAAAAATATATTTAATTATATTTAAAATACATTTTAAAACACATTTATTTATACATCTTAAGCAGCTGTGCTGCGTGGTAGTTCAATGGGTAACCTACTGGCCTGCTATAAACGAGAACACGGAGTGCGATTCCTTTTTCCGTCACCAGCCGATCACGTGGGTTAATCTTCACTTTCCGGTTTCCTTCCATATCTAAGAAATGAAGAGTCCATTATTTTAAACAAATAATGCAATAGGACCTGGTTGTCTCCATTCTTCTGCATGAAGAATTAAGTTCTAATGCAAAGAAAATGCCATCAAGCAAGAATTTGACGAACTACGTCAGGACTCTGCGGGAAGACAATTTTGATGTAATACTTGTTTCGGATATTTTAGAAGTAGTCAATATTTGTGTGATCTCCTCTGCTCAGTTCCCTTCATTCATTGAAAGTAGAACACGCGGATTTTCCTGTTTCGTTATTTACAGTAAACTGGACTGAAGAACTTTTTACAGCGACGACTGCAGTTAAATGGGCCAAAAGAACAGAAACCAAATCGCTTTCGTTCCTGACAGAATCCCAGCGTGTAACGGTCATTAACGACGACGATAACTTTGCGAACCTATGGAGTAGATATTCGACTTTCAGTTGCATGGCATTGACCAAAATGTACTGAAAGGCGACAAACAGACAGACAGAAAGACACACACAGATGTTATAGAGAAATGTCTATTGTCACCTTTGTGACGTAATGAATATGGAGAGGTTTTTACTTGTAGTTGATAACCTGAGGCTAGAACACATAATAAAAGAAACCCCGAACTTCTGTGTTCCCAGTGGCAGGTAATATCGTGTAGCCCCTACCCTCACAAGCAGCCACGAAGAACTTTACCCTTTACTCGTCTCCAGATACATTCACTAAATCACAGTTCCTTCTCCTCCTCCTTCTTTTTCTTGTGATTCTTTGTCTATTTTGGGGGATGTGGTGCAATTGTTGGGGTGTGTTTGTGAAGTTGCAAGTGTGTGGTGGGAGCTGGGTCGGTTCCACGATCGGCCGCCTCAGCTGTTTATAATTGAGGCCATATTTCGACCTGTATTATTTTTTAGTATTAGTGTACCTCATCCTAGGAGAGCAGCGGGCTACCCAACTCCTTCGTAATCTAATACGCTCAGGAGAGGTAGGTTTATCCAGGCTGAACCCTCTATAACAGAGTTTTCTCTCTGTTTGTCCTTAAGACGCTATAAGGGGTGAGGAAGCTTAGGACATTTTTTATTTTTATTAAATCCAACCGGAGAGGGAGGATGAGGGGGGGTTCTGTTTTTGTTCTGTTTTTGTTTTATAAATCTTTTATTTGTAAATGGATGGAGGAGACACGACCTCCCTCCGTCTACCTTTGAAGTGGTTCTTGTTGACAGGCGTTGATTGAGGTTATTCTCGTTGTCTCCCCTGTTGGAGAGCCTGAGGCTCCCGTTAGAGTGGATGATGAGGGGAGGTAGCCCGGGGGGGGCCCGACACGATGTAGGTACTCGTGCCGGTCGGCGCCCCATTTCCAGTTCTCTTCTCTTCGCCAACGGCCGGTCAGCTGACGTTCGTCTGGTGACTGATTGGCTGACGAAATCCCGTCGTTAGTTAACTCCGCCCCTTTTTCTTACGCTGAGAAATCTATATAATTTGGGGAGTCAAAGTGAGTGAATCCAGATCTTCAGCCAAACGAGCAGATTTCGTGATAAAACGACCTGAAGAAGAACTGGTAAGTCTGGGTTCCAGGAGTTTGCTTTTACCGTGTTGTGTGATCTATTGGTGTGTTTACGGTTGATGAATTATTATTATTCTGAAAGTTTATCTTTTAGTAAATCACGTGATGAGAATTTTCCGCCAAAGTTTATACGGAAAACAACCGAAATATCGAACTCTTTTAGTTCGGAATTGATGTTTGTTTAGCGCCAGCCTCGAAAATTAACCTTTGGTATTTTTCTCTAAATATTACTTAATTATTTCCTGCCTCATTTAAACTTCTGAAGGAAGACAATTCTTCCCTTTTTTTCCCTTCATATTTATACGCTTCGTGGCCCCACCAACCATGTCACTGTCAATCATTGTTACCCTGGGAAACTGGTGAACAGTCAGCAGTCAAAGTAGCGAGGCCACCGGGCTTTTACCTCTGTTAACTACCCACAGCCTGTTTACCTCATATATCCACAGCCTCACCCTTCTCATCTTTGTAGTTTTAATTACTGAGTAACGTACCCAGATATTTCGGTAATGGCATCAGCGCCATGCCAGGAATTTATTTACTTGTTAATTGTTACTCTACTGTCTCTCCACCGTCTCATATTTCGAGTCACCCACAAAACAAGAAGTCACAATTTTAAGAGGGCAGATGATCTGCTCTCCAGTGTCTACTCTATAGGGCCAACAAAGTTGATACAATCGTTACGCTAACACAAACACGGACGTTCAAGAGTTAATTATATCTACACAGGATGGTAGACATCAATAAATCCATCAGGTGGGCGACAGCCAATTCTTCATTTGTACATTTAGTAAATTATCATTTTTATATTGAATTTAGGTGAAATATGTTAATCTTCAGACATCAAATATTCACCACGAAATATGAGCATTAAATAATAGCAGTATGAAGACGATTTGTTTGTGTAAAGGTCGCTTTACAGAATTCTGATTGCTTGAGCTTAATTCACCTGTCGACCGCTCTCACCTGCTTGATCGACAGGTTTCTAATAGAAGACGATCAGACCGGTCTGGAACAAGCTAAACGTACATTTATCAAATTACAGTCTACAGCAGACAGTGCACCTCGACTCTGTTTCTTTAATCCTACTTCTCTCAATCTCAGGTGTCATATGACAAAAGGATAACAGATAAAATAAAAAAACAAATGAATCTATCTCCTATATCCAGTTTCTTATTATTTATGGAAATTTAATAAGTTTGTGACCAAACATAAAGAGAAAAAACTATAAATGATCAACGGTTCACAAGAAAAGGTGTCTCTCCATATTCTATTGTACGGAAGAAGACGTCAATAATAATGAGTCTGCGAGGGCATTAAGAAAAGAAGAAATTTGTGCTGATATTATTTAATAGGAATACAATTTTAGTATTTAATTTAATATAATTAAGAAATAAAGAACAGTTTCTTGATGAAATAATGGCTAGCACGGTTTTATACTCAATCAACTAACTTATTGTAGACCATTTGGAATAAATCTCTAGGCTAGCATTACCTACTAACTTTAATGTGGAACCTTTAGCATCATGAAATTTACCGTCAGTGGACTTGGTGATGGGATTAGATCATTGGAACCAGCTATTCTTTTATCAACTATGCTGGCTTATTTAAGAGATTACAGAATAGAATGTATATTCTTCAGAATAATTGGCTTTTAAAGATGGTTATTCTGCATTTAGATGGCATTTTTGCGCAGTGGATAACGAGTTCATTCGTCAAACCTTGTGTCGCGGGTTCGATCCTCGATGGGATCGGAGACGTGCTGATGATGTGGAAGAATAGACGGAAACTACTGTACATCCCTCTTCTGGACGCTGATATTGACCTTGACTTTCAACCGGCCTCCGCCAGATTGTAAAATACCGTAAACTCACCTCTCCAGCTTCCGTAACGGCCAACGTGGTTTTGGGACAAGTGAAATCTGTATTAGCTGTACAGTGCATAGCATCTGAGGTATAACCATTCTGATCAACTTACACAAGAACTTTCATTTTATGGACATTTTATGTAAATCGAAACCGGACAAGAATATACTGACTAAAGGAAACATTGAAAATTATCTCATAATTGTAATATACGGTTACGTAATTTATCGCTACATGGAAGCTGAACAAATTAAATTACTTTCATACATCAATTTTCATTGAAAGAAAAATACTGACTCTAGGATGAGATAAAAATGAATTCTTAATCATCTATTAATAGATTCTTCTAGAATAACAAGTTTCACAGTCTGAGTCAACCATATTTTGGAGAAAGCTTTGTTTCTACCTGCAAATTAAAATCTCATAACTGAGAAATCTATTTTAATTTCATCATCTAAACCAGCCATTAATAATAATGTTTATATGGAAGTAATACAGTTGATGAACACTTGTTTAAATCAAATTTAATAAATAAAAGTAATTCCTTAAACATCACCAATAGTTCAATGTTCATTTATAAAGGTGCACAAATCGCTGAACAATTAGCGATACCTGAAATATCTTAGTTTTATTATTGATAAAAACTTCAAAGTATTCAACAGATTTTTATCTTCCACTAAATTATACAAATCAATAATATGATGTTGGACTTTAATCGTTTCTTTCAATTTTAAAGGAAACAATCATAATTTTATTTATTGTTCTGATAATGGAAATAGTTGATCTACGATAAAGTTTGGTTCAGGTCGTGTGAACTCTCTTATTATTAGCGAACCTTGTTTCTCTTTGTCTCCATTATTTCAGTTATGTGCAAGATATCTTATTAATATACAATTTTATGATTACTTTTTAAGTAGAAATGCATAATATATTTATGCACTAATTAAGATTTTATTAAACAGGCAGAGTAAATAATAAAATAAATAGTGAAATTAAGAACCTAATTATAGCGGAATTTGTATAATTCGAGAAGTTGGTGGAACTGATGAAAACATGAACATACAATAGACATAAATCGGGAGATGGTCCGGTATTTAATCATATGAATCCTTTACCAAGAACATATGTAAATTCATTAAACTCTGGAACCTTTCAATCGAGGTGTATGGGACACCCCATTGTGATTCCAAGCCGACAGATAGGATTACACGTGGAATCGTAGGCCAGAGACTCGATACCTGAGCACGAGAAGCCAATAAACAGAGAAAGTCCTCGAGAGTAAAGAAGAAGAAGAATCTGTTAGGTTGATAACAAGGAACAAAGTGTAAGAGATAAAGGTAAACATACTGATCCGTATTCAGAAAGTAACAAACAGTTGAGAGTCCATGGCGTCCGATATATTAGCTTTATATCATTAACAATATTTAAATTGTTTATCGATCTTTTTCCGATATGAGATGATTTGATGGACAGATGGCCTCAGTAAACATGAAATTCCTCTGACCTCTGTAGTGACGAGTTACTCTCGGGTACCGAAGATGTCAACTCTCTGCGTTTATTGACTCAGTAAAATTGAAATTCTTTTTATTTCTGCGGTGAATTCCAGGGGAAGAGGGACCGGACAGATCTCAAGGTCTCGTCTGAACCGGAATATTTTAAAAAGCCGTTTGTGTTAAAATTGAATAGACTCTGGTTGGATTTCAGCTGTCTGATGTCTGATCGGTTGACCAAAGACTCGTAGATAGTAAATCCTTCCTTCACTACCTCGCTGAGAATTCTACTTACCGTTGGCAGTCAAGCTGTTTAATTGTCTGTAGGTACTGATATACTTCTACTACAAATAACCACTGCGCTGTTTCAGCCATGAGATCAGAAGAGACGAAGAAATTCAAAAAAATTTGAAGATAATGTTTTTTATGTCGACTTGAAAATGTGAAAATGGTAGATAATTGTAGGAAATATCGAGGCGATTTCAAATACCGTAGAGCTCATTTACGAGAAAAACGTTCGTAACGATTTTTGGCAGGAATAATTTTACAAAATACTAAGTATACTTTTGTTATTAATATTATGATCACCTGGACGTTTATTTAGGTGAGAGCGTGACGAGGAACAACTGAACTTTCGGTGACATTCTTCCTGTATCAGACTGGAGCTCTGTGACACAGATCAGGTCAAAGGTCACTAACTTAGTGGGGCTAATAAAGGCTAAAGATAAAAAATATCGATGTATCCCAGATTTCTCGTCGGTACGAATCATAAAATATGAGATTCATCAGACACAAAAAAGAAGAAATCGGTGGAGATATTGATTCCATAATCTTGGTAGATAGATGTGACCGAAATACTAGTGTCCACATCCGGCTGTTGTGTTGTTAACCACGTGGTCTACGGCAGATTGTAGAAGTTCCCAATCAAAGACGGATAAAGGAAGCGATGAACTGACAGGTGTAGTATCCTTGAGAACCCGTGTCTGTGGAAGGTATTCCGATTGATCGGGTGGAACTTTGGTCATCGCTCAGTGCTACAGGCGAAATTACTTTTTTTCATATCTAATGAGAGATATATACATCAATTTCTTTTACCTTAAATAAAAACGGTTATCATCAAACAAGGACATTACATCATTTCTTGGATTACCGCTGAACCAGTTCTGTGAGAAAATAAACGAAGTCAGACTGATGTATATTTCTTGGATCTGCCGGTTGAATGAAGCCATAAACATCTACAGGTAGAGTTCATCATTTGGCCGTGGAGACTCGGTCAGTCATATTCTCACCTGTCCCACCACTATAAGCCCAGACCTCACAAATGATGATTAACTCTTCTTCAAATTAACTTATCTTCTCCTCCAGTAGTCCAAGAAAACCGAATGTTCGGTGTAGCGGAATTTGTCTCACCTGTTCTGCTAATCTGGTTTGAAGAGAAATCTAAGTGGTTTGAAGGAATTTACGTCGGTAATTTTGGTTTCCTATGACAGATCCTTTAAAATATAACGGAGCTGATGGAGGGAAGATGTCATTTATTTGGCATATAACTGATCTATTTAATAAAAACTTTCTAAACGGAGTACAGACAACTTCAATCTCAAAGTATCGGATCGATGAGATCACGGATAATGTAAACTGCTGCAGCCATCAAAGCTACAGACTGGAGTTGTGTTGCTTTTCTTGGCAGCTCACACACAGATTGATTTTTGTTGACCTTAATGAAATACCTCTCTTACTCAGTAATTATTTTACTTGAATGTTTATCGATACGATATATTATCGGATATTTAACCATAGTTTAAAAAATGAAAAATACCAACAGCCAAATTTTCTGGATTAATCAATAAAAATTCTGTTTCCTTTTAATGCATCATTAATAACTGTTGTCCTTAAATAAGAAATAACACAAAAGAATTTTCAATACAAAAGTAAGTTGATGGCTCTCAGTCATTGTAAGAGATCTATTCATCCTGACCATCCATAGCTGATCATCGCTTAGTTACGTCAGTTAGGGAAGAAGAGGCGCAGTATCAGCAGCACGGATCGAGGAGTGAGCGAATATACGTATACACCGAACATACAGAGATATCAGAAAATGGAAATAGAGAAGATATCATCTACGGAATTTAATAGGTGAGAATAATCGAGTTTTTTTCCTTCATCAAATGTTTTTCTCACTTTGTCTTCAGCAGGAAGTAACAAAAGACTATAAAGTAAATTCATACAAAAGTCACGTGACCCGTCCTCTCTGCTCCTCTTCTGATACGGAGCTGCTGTGGAATTTTGCTTGTTTCACGGATCATTTAGTAGAGGAATTTTAGAATATAGTTCTCGTCTAAAACTCGGTGGATATTTTATACTTGAGGCACAGGTGGACTGACTGAGTTCTCTCCCTTTCATACGCCGCAGGAAGGCGGACAGAGGGCGCTAGTATGAGTCGATTGGTGACGTGTGGTATTTCTCCTCGTTCATATTCCGTGATTATCTAACCATCGATCCGCTATCACATATTGACGAGGTGACTTTCAATAATTTCTATTTAAGGTGTCGTGAATTCGACGATTTCCTTTTCATCGTGAACCTAACTGACCGAAAACCTCTTGTTTCTACTTTTGATCTTTAAGTTGACAGAAAAAGTCGGATTACAGAAGAAAAGGAATAAATGAGAGAGCAGTAAATAGAGACTGGGTCAGGTGAGAGAGGACATGATGGGGTAAATCTCCTGGTGTTAAATGGATGAATTTTAAAATATTTGACCGGATAGAAATAAATAGTTAAAAGAAAATGTATCTCAAGTGTAAAATTAGTAACCTGCTGTACTGTAAGTTAGAATAATTATGCAGCAAATGAAATGAACGCTGACAGACTTTGGCTAAATCGGGCAAATTCTCCCTCCTCTAATAATGGTAAAATTAAAGTAAATGTAGCTTAAAGGAAATATTAGCAGTTAAAATTATAACTTCGAGTGGCTCATCAGAGTTATATTCAGATGATAGGGAGAATCCAGGTTTATGTAAATGAACATGATTATTATAATATTACCAGCGATGTATTAAAGTTACATCTACAACTGTTAGTGTAACACTTCATACTTCAAAATACTCAAACAGTTATCGTGACCATTCAAAATAAATAATAAACTAAAAATGTGTGACCTATAAGTCCCTGTACATACCTGTCATACTACACGTTAGAATCTGCACTAAATCTTCAACTAATCTTCATTATTTGCATAATTTACTTAAAGACACGCATTTAATGAGAGTATGTAATTTACAGATCCGTGATGGTAGGAGTAGAGATAAGCTCTGCAGTATCTGATGATATTTACTGTATATATTGGAGATACAAGAGAGTTCATTTATTCAGGGAATCTTCGCTGGAGATTTTAACCTTTGGTTTCTCGAAGCTGAAATAAACTTTGGAATGTAAAGTAAAATCAGTTCGGAGGGAATATACGGTGGCTATTATAAACTTATACCTGAGGAAAATGTGATCAAAATTACCTGTTTAATATAACTTTATGGTTCAGTGCGAAATCGAAATATATCTGATTATTATAAGCCAGAAAATTTACACCAAATATTTTTTGTTTACTTAAGAATTTTCACTTTGGATATAAAATGAAAACAACTGAGAAATGAAGTCGAGTACCGACCCGTATTTGGTGATCCTACAGGACGACGGCTGACCCCTGTCAAGACGTGAATTACCTGATTTCCGCCCACGATCGAGATATTAGTGTAACATGCGGTCCCTAAAGTGATCGGTTATAATGGAGGATATCACGGTTACCTGGGACCAATTGACATCTCTAACACGAGAACAACGATTGGTGACATCTTTACCGTTCTGATTGTCTGTGGGATGTCTTGGACCTTAGTGACAAAGGTGCCATCCCGTCAATGATGATCTGTTAACATTCTGATAAAAAGTAGAGATGCTGATTTTCTAGAACACAAACACTGAACGATTGGTGACAAATCATTTATATTACAGAGAGAAAACGTCTCGCTCCTCGTCCAGCTCCGCTCTCTTCGCCAGTCCTATTTTATGATGACCCTTCTCTGTGCTGCTCCAAAGGTCACGTGATTTCTCTGAAGGGGACTCGGTAACAGCACGTGATTAGACCGGAACTAATTATAGATCGAAGTCCCCGCTGATGAAACGGTGAATAAAGGGGACGTGAGGTTTTTGCCGTAGAGCGGCATTAGAACTGCCAAGAGAAAGACGACGGCTCAGAACTACAGAGTAAATGTATTTATCTGTGAACAAAGGTGCACATTCTATTGAACAGTACCCCTTTTGTTCAAGATTTGTGGAACGATGTTTCCAGCGGTTTGAATTATTGAACCATGAAAATTGGTGAAGTCAGCTTAATTATCTCAATAATATAAAGCACAAACACTAAAACATCACATTAATTCGTTTGTTTCAGTCTCATCTGAAGATCATTCATACTTCGCCATTCCGTGACAATTCCATCATCCGAATTATTCAAACACAGGAGAATTTATTGTAATTTTACATATTGTGAGATCCCTTCATAATTTGTGGGTTTATTAGGTTATCGACAGAATTATTTGATCATATGTTTGTCACCTGTCACGATCTGTTAGGTATACATAAGAAACATCACTCATCTATTCTAATTATGTTTATTTTCAGTAGACCTCCGAGAGAAATGTCCACTGACTACGGGAAAGACTTTGACGCCTACAGATTCCTCCGAACTTTCTACATCGAGCTGACTGAAGAGAGGAAAACGGCTCTGAAATGGCTACACGAGATTTTTTTTAGCGGTAAAGAACTGTTTTCTTTTCTATGAGTAATGAGGTCCCTTGTTATGCCCTATTTGCTCAGGTAAAGGGGTCGGAATAAAGATTACATAGGATATCACTATAGCTAAGAGTCGATTTCGAATCCTGTCGCAATCCGGATCTGTTGATCGCTCTCCCCTGTATCAACCCTTTTACAAGGGTCTCATGTCGGCCCTCAAGGTTCCACTCAGAATGGAACATAAATGACAAAGCAAACGTATTTCTGCTCAGCTGCCTGCAGTCGCTCGCTCTGATTCCGTAGATGGGAGATGTGAGGACAATGGTTTGTGCTCTTTGGAAATGGCGGCTGCCTTCTGAAACTTAGCAATGAGCCGCTCTTGGAATATTTTTATCTGTTGAGTACATGAAAATAGATTTCTTAATGGGAAAAACAAATATGGGAAGAGAAAATAATTACTTATCCATAAATAATATTCTTCTTGAGGTTTGCTGTTTTATTGTCCAATAAGTACTTTTATTTTTACAAATAAAGAATATGAAAGCTCTGTATTACGGCAAGAATAAGATTGCCATAATTGTCTCCCCACAAGGGAGACCCTTCTGCAGTTTTCTAATAGGAATCATTCAAATTAGTTAAATCTGTTTCTTAATAATCTATAGAATATAACTATATAATTTCACATCCGTTTTTAATTCAAATTCTTCCATGTAATTTATTTAAAATTAAACTTGGCTTAGAATTCGGTATCATTTTATTAATTGTAAGCCACTTTAATTTTCTTACCTTGCAGGAGATATCAGCGGGAAAACTCTGCTGGATGTGGGCACAGGACCGACCGTCTACAGCGCCGTCAGCGCCGCTCCGTGTTTTACAGACATCTACTTCAGCGACCTGGTGAAGGAGAACAGAGAGGTTCTAGCAAAATGGTGGAATGGAACTCTGGACCACGATTTCTCTACCACGTTTGACGAAGTGGCTCAACTGGAGAATCATAGGTTGGCATTTGTTTTATATTTAATGACCTGATCGTAATGGAGAGTATCTTCGGTGACATCACCGAGGGCTGTCAGATTTGTTAGCGAACTACTTATCACCCACAAACGGTTTTATTCAGAGTTTACATATACGAGGTCTGTCGAAAAGTATCCAACTTTATTTTTTTGCCGTGGGAAATATTGAGGCAAAAGTTTGCATAGTTGAGCTGAATGCCGTCAAACGCATGCGTGGTTTTTGGCGGGCTCGCTGGATGCGTCAGTAGCTGTCAGGCAGCCATCGTCTGAGATGCAAGACTAATTACTCATCCCATTTCCATTTCGCCCGTGATGACGGAATGTGTGGAGCAACGATCTAGCATCAAGTTTCGCCAAAAGCTTGGAGATATCCAAGCGGAAACAATTCGCAAAATTCAACAGGCTTTTGGTGACAATGCCATGGGTGTTAGCCAAATTAAAGATCGGTACAACAGGTTCAAAGATGGCCGCACATCGGTGGAGAGTGACCAGTGTTCCGGGAGGCCGTCAACAATCCGCAATGCAGTTGTTATCGAGAAATCGCGGACTTGATAATGGAGGATCGTCATTCAATGGTGCGGGAAATTGGTGACGAGATTGGGATCAGTAAAAATTCTGCACATGCAATTTTATATGAGGAGTTTGGCTTCACAGAGTTTCAGCGAATTTTGAGCCTGAGCTGCTTTCTCAGGAACAACAACAACTTCGTCTTGAGGTTGCGCAGGACCGCTGGATACTTCCAACAGGGATCCTGAGTTCCAGAACACCGTGATAACTGGAGATGAGACGTGGGTGTACGGGTAAGACCCGGAAACCAAAGCTCAGTCATCACAGTGGAACCCCTCCCCAAACGTGGCCAAGGTCCGGACAAAAATCAAGGTGATGCTGACCGTTTTCTTCCACTACTGAGGCGTTGTGCATCACAAATACGCACCAGAAGGACAAACACGTACAAAGGAGTCCTATCAGGAAGTCCTCCGACGTCTTCGTGATGCAGTTCGGCGCAAGTGACCGGATCTCCTGTGGGCCTCGCCAAACTGGCAGCTGCATCCTGACAACGCCCCGGCTCATTCAACGCAGCTGATCCAAGGTTTCTTGGCAAACAAAGGAATTTCGCTCATTCATGTGGCTCCCTACTCTCCAGACATGGATCCTTCTGACTTCTGGTTGTTCCCAAAAATAAAGATGCCACTGAAAGGCTCCCGTGCGGAATGCAACAGCAGAGCTGAGAACAATTCTGGGAGAAGCATTCCAGACGAGTTTCGAACAGTGGAAGGATCGCTGGGCTAAGTGTGTGGAGGAACAAGGGATCTACTTCGAAGGGGATTAGCAATCGAACCCCAACAAGTACATAATTTTTTTACAAGTCTAAGGTCGGATACCTTTTCGACAGACCTCGTATATTTCATTTCCCTACCAATCATAGACGAACGGCTGCTTGTTTACCTTAAATACGACAGACTGCATTAATACTATTATTTTATTTTTGTGGAATATTCAGTATATCTGTCTGTGTATATTACAGAAGGACGAGAAGCCAGATGGAGGAAGAGATACGACAGAAGGTGAGAGCCGTTCTGTACTGTGACGTCAGACAGGACCATCCCTTGGCCCCTTCCGTTCTCAAACCGGTCGATGCTGTTGTTACGTTATTTTGTATCAAATCTGCCGCAACCGACATCGACGACTACCGGAGAATTGTGCGAAGAGTTGTTTCCCTTGTGAAACGTGGCGGCTGGGTAGTTGCTATGGACTTATATCAAGGAACATACTATAAATTTAGCGGCACTACTTTCAAATCTGCTTATCTTCTGTTGGATGACATGCGAAAAAGCTGGCAGGAATCTGGAATAGACGTGAAAATCTGGAAGGAAAAGGTTTGTGAGCCATCAGATATCGGTGATTCTGCAGGCTATTTTGTTGTTGCTGGGGTCAGGAAAACCTAAACTGGCTCCAATTGTAACATTGGCTGATGACAGGCAAATTATAAAATTATATGTGAACCAATTGTACTTTAAAATATCAACTTTCTATGGAAATTAAATAAAACTGGTTCTGGTTTTACAGTTTGAAATTGGAAAATATCTAATTGTGTTTAACAGAAATAAAAAAGGTTTCTATCTAAATAGTTTCCTGTTGTTCCTGTGAGAGCCGTTTGTGAGATGGATATCGGTTCTTTCATAGTCTTGGAGAGGATGGAGTTTACTTGTGGTGGTGATCCGCCGAAATACACGGTTAAGGGGCTGGATACCAGTAGCTGAAATCCCCGTCTAATCCGGTCGGTCTGGGTGACCTTTCCATGAACGTCCGTCTTTAATACAGTGGAAGGGAAGAAGGGAAGCTCCTCCCTGAGGTTTCCAGGCTCGGAACATTCTTCTCTGTTGTCTCGATATCGTCCTGAATTTCTTCTAGTTATTTATTCCTGTTTGTGTCAGATATAAATATTCCAAGAGCGGCTCATTGCTAAGTTTCAAAAAGCAGCCGCCATTTCCAAAGAGCAGAAACCTTTGACCTCAGATCTCCCAACTGCAGAATCAGAACGAACGACTGCAGGCAGCTGAGCAGAAATACGTTTGCTTTGTCATTTATGTTTCATTCTGAGTGGAACCTCGAGCGCCGAGATGAGACCCTTGTAAAAGGGTTGATACAGCGGAGAGCGATCAACAGATCCGGATTGCGACAGGATTCGAAATCGAGTCTTAGCTAGAGTGATATCCTATGTAATCTTTATTCCGACCCCTTTACCTGAGCAAATAGGGTATAACAAGGGACCTCATTACTCAAAGAAATGAAAACAGTTCCTCGCCGCTAAAAAAATCTCGTGTAGCCATTTCAGAGCCGTTTTCCTGTCTTCAGTCAGCTCGATGTAGAAAGTTCGGAGGAATCTGTAGGCGTCAAAGTCTTTCCCGTAGTCAGTGGACATTTCTCTCGGAGGTCTACTGAAAATAAACATAATTAGAATAGATGAGTGATGTTTCTTATGTATACCTAACAGATCGTGACAGGTGACGATCATATGATCAAATAATTCTGTCGATAACCTAATAATAAAACACAAATTATGAAGGGATCTCACAATATGTAAAATTACAGTAAATCCTCCTGTGTTTGAATAATTCGGATGATGGAATTGTCACGGAATGGCGAAGTATGAATGATCTTGAGATGAGACTGAAACAAACGAATTAATGTGATGTTTTAGTGTTTGTGGTTTATATTATTGAGATAATTAAGCTGACTTCACCAATTTTCATGGTTCAATAATTCAAACCGCTGGAACATCGTCCACAAATCTTGAACAAAGTGGGTACTGTTCAATAGAATGTGCACCTTTGTTCACAGAAAAATACATTTACTCTGTAGTTCTGAGCCGTCGTCTTTCTCTTGGCAGTTCTAATGCTGCTCTACGGCAAAAACCGCACTGTCCCCTTTATTCACCGTTTCATCAGCGGGGTCTTTCGATCTATAATTAGTTCCGGTCTAATCACGTGCTGTTACCGAGTCGCCCTTCAGAGAAATCACGTGACCTTTGGAGCAGCACAGAGAAGGGTCATCATAAAATAAGACTGACGAAGAGAGCGGAGCTGGACGATGAGCGACACGTTTTCTCTCTGTAATATAAATGATTTGTCACCAATCGTTCAGTGTTTGTGTTCTAGAAAATCAGCATCTCTACTTTATTATCAGAATGTTAACAGATCATCAATGACGGGATGGCACCTTTGTCACTAAGGTGCAAGACATCCCACAGACAATCAGAACGGTAAAGATGTCACCAAGCGTTGTTCTCATGTTAGAGATGTCAATTGGTCCCAGGTAACCGTGATATCCTCCATTATAACCGAGCACTTTAGGGACCGCATGTTACCCTAATATCTCGATCGTGGGCGGAAATCAGGTAATTCACGTCATGACAGGGGTCAGCCGTCGTCCTGTAGGATCACCAAATACGGGTCGGTACTCGACTTCATTTCTCTGTTGTTGTCATTTTATATCCAAAGTGAAAATTCTTAAGTAAACAAAAGATATTTGGTGTGAATTTTCTGGTTTAAAATAATCAGATATATTTCGATTTCGCACTGAACCATAAAGTTATATTAAACAGGTAATTTTGATCACATTTTCCTCAGGTATAAGTTTATAATAGCCACCGTATATTCCCTCCGAACTGATTTTACTTTACATTCCAAAGTTTATTTCAGCTTCGAGAAACCAAAGGTTAAAATCTCCAGCGAAGATTCCCTGAATAAATGAACTCTCTTGTATCTCCAATATATACAGTAAATATCATCAGATACTGCAGAGCTTATCTCTACTCCTACCATCACGGATCTGTAAATTACATACTCTCATTAAATGCGTGTCTTTAAGTAAATTATGCAAATAATGAAGATTAGTTGAAGATTTAGTGCAGATTCTAACGTGTAGTATGACAGGTATGTACAGGGACTTATAGGTCACACATTTTTAGTTTATTATTTATTTTGAATGGTCACGATAACTGTTTGAGTATTTTGAAGTATGAAGTGTTACACTAACAGTTGTAGATGTAACTTTAATACACGGCTGGTAATATTATAATAATCATGTTCATTTACATAAACCTGGATTCTCCCTATCATCTGAATATAACTCTGATGAGCCACTCGAAGTTATAATTTTAACTGCTAATATTTCCTTTAAGCTACATTTACTTTATTTTAGCATTATTAGAGGAGGGAGAATTTGCCCGATTTAGCCAAAGTCTGTCAGCGTTCATTTCATTTGCTGCATAATTATTCTAAACTTACAGTACAGCAGGTTACTAATTTTACACTTGAGATACATTTTAACTATTTATTTCTATTCGGTCAAATATTTTAAATTCACCCATTTAACACCAGGAGATTTACCCCATCATGTCCTCTCTCACCTGACCCAGTCTCTATTTACTGCTCTCTCATTTATTCCTTTTCTTCTGTAATCAGACTTTTTCTGTCAACTTAAAGATCAAAAGTAGAAACAAGAGGTTTTCGGTCAGTTAGGTTCACGATGAAAAGGAAATCGTCGAATTCACGACACCTTAAATAGAAATTATTGAAAGTCACCTCGTCAATATGTGATAGCGGATCGATGGTTAGATAATCACGGAAGATGAACGAGGAGAAATACCACACGTCACCAATCGACTCATACTAGCGCCCTCTGTCCGCCTTCCTGCGGCGTATGAAAGGGAGAGAACTCAAGGAATCAAACCTGGGCCTCAGGTATAAAATATCCACAGAGTTTTAGACGAGAACTATATTCTAAAATTCCTCTACAAAATGATCCGTGAAACAAGCAAAATTCCGCATCAGCTCCGTATCAGAAGAGGAGCAGAGAGGACGGGTCACGTGAATTTTGTATGAATTTACTTTATAGTCTTTTGTTACTTCCTGCTGAAGACAAAGTGAGAAAAACATTTGATGAAGAAAAGAAAACTCGATTATTCCTCACCTATTAAATTCCGTAGATGATATCTTCTCTATTTCCATTTTCTGATATCTCTGTATATTCGGTGTATACTTATATTCGCTCACTCCTCGATCCGTGCTGCTGATACTGCGCCTCGTCTTCCCTAACTGACGTAACTAAGCGATGATCAGCTGTGGATGGTCGGGATGAAAAGATCTCTTACAATGACTGAGAGCCATCAACTTACTTTTGTATTGAAAATTCTTTTGTGTTATTTCTTATTTAAGGACAACAGTTATTAATGATGCATTAAAAGGAAATAGAATTTTTATTGTTGAATCTAGAAAATTTGGCTGTTGGTATTTTTTATTTTGTGAACTATGGTTAAATATCCGATAATATATCTTATCGATAAACATTCAAGTAAAATAATGAAGGAGTAAGGGAGGTAATTCATTAATGTCAACATAAATCAATCTCTGTGTGAGCTGCCAAGGAAAACGACACAACTCCAGTCTGTAGCTGTGATGGCTGCAGCAGTTTACATTATCCGTGATCTCATCGATCCGATAATTTGAGGTTAAATTTTTCTGTTCTCCGACTAGAAAGTTTTATTAAATAGATCAGTTATATGCCAAATAAATGACCACTTCCCTCCATCATCTCCTTTATATTTTAAAGGATCTGTCATAAAAATGCAAAATTACCGATGTAAATTCTTTCAGAATCACTTAGATTTCTCTTAACATCATATCTGGGGTCCTGTCTTATAGTGGTGGTACAGGTGAGAATATGACCGACAGAGTCTCCAATGTCAAATGAAGAACTCTACCTGTAGAAGTTTACAGGCTTTTTTTCAGCCGGGAAATCGAAGGAATTTGCTTCAGTCTTACGTCGTTGATATCCTCACGGAACTGTTACTGCGGAAAGCCATCAAATGATTCAATATCATTTTTTGTTGATACCCGTTTTTATTTCAGGTAGCAAAACTTATGTGCCGCCCGATCAGCCGGAATACTTTCCACAGACCCGGGCTCTCAAGGATACTACACCTGTCAGTTCAGCGCCTCCTTCATCACTCTTTGATTGGGAACTTCTACAATCCCTGGAAAACCACGTGGTTAACAATAATAATCACCAGGATGTCGACAGTGGTATTTCGGTCACATCCATCTATAAAAACTATGGATACAATATCTCCAATGATTTCTTCTATGTGTCTGATGAATCTCACATTTTATGATTCGTGCCGACGAGAAATCTGGGATACATCGATATTTGATATTTTTAGCCTTTATTAGTTCCACTAAGTTAGTGACCTTTGACCTGATCTGTGTCGCAGAGCTCCAGTCTGATCCAGGAAGAATGTCACCGAAAGTTCAGTTGTTCCTCGTCACGCTCTCACCTACATAAACGTCCAGGTGATCATAATAATAATAACAAAAGTATACTTAGTATTTGTAAAATTATTCCTGCCAAAAATCGTTACGAACGTTTTTCTCGTAAATGAGCTCTACGGTATTTGAAATCGCCTCGATATTTCCTACAATTATCTACCATTTTCACATTTGCAAGTCGACATAAAAAATATTATCTTCAAAATTTTTTGAATTTCTTCGTCTCTTCTGTTCTCATGGCTGAAACAGCGCAGTGGTTATGTATATCAGTACCTACAGACAATTAAACAGCTTGACAGCCAACTGTAAGTGGAATTCTCAGCGAGGTAGTGAACGAAGGATTTACTATCTACGAGTCTTTGGTCAACCGATCAGACATCAGACAGCTGAAATCCAACCAAAGTTTATTTAATTTTAACACAAACGGCTTTTTTAAATATTCCGGTTCAGACGAGACCTTGAGATCTGTCCGGTCCCTCTTCCCCTGGAATTCACCGCAGAAATAAAAGGAATTTCAATTTTACTGAGTCAATAAACGCAGCGAGTTGACCTCTTCGGTACCCGAGAGTAACTCGTCACTACAGAGGTCAGGGGAATTTCATGTTTACTGAGGCCATCTGTCCATCAAATCATCTCATATCGGGAGAAGGTCGATAAACAATTCAAATATTGGTAATGATATAAAGCTAATATATCGTACGCCACGCACTCTCAACTCTGTTACTTTCTGAATACGGATCACAATATTTACCTTTATCTCTTACACTTTGTTCCTTGTTAACAACCTAACAGATTCTTCTTCTTCTTTACTCTTGAGGGCTTTCTCTGTTTATTGGCTTCTCGTGCTCAGGTATCGAGATTCTGACCTACGATTCCACGCGCAATCCTCTCTGTCAGCTTTCAAGCTAATAAGGGTGTCTTATACACCTGATTGAAATTTCTACAGATAATCATTAAACTTATGTCCTCGTTAAAAGTTTCATATGATTAACTACCGGACCATCTCCCGATTTATTTCTATTGGATGTTCATGTTTTCATCAGTTCCACCATCTTCTCGAATTATACAAATGCCGCTATAATTAGGTTCTTAATTTCACTATTTATTTTATTATTTACTCTGCCTCTTTAATAAAATCTTAATTAGTGCATAAATATATTATACATTTCTACTTAAAAAACTAATCATAAAATTGTATATTAATAAGATATCTTGCACATAACTGAAATAATGGAGACAAAGAAAACAAGTTTCGCTAATAATGAGAGAGTTCACACGACCTGAACCAAACTTTATCGTAGATCAACCATTTCCATTATAAGCACAATAACTAAAATTATCATGTTACCTTTAAAATTGTAAGAAAAAATTAAAGTCAACATCATATTATTGATTTGTATAATTTAGTGGCAGATAAAAATCTGTTGAATACTTTGAAGATTTTATCAATAATAAAACTAAGATATTTCAGGTATCGCTAATCGTTCAGCGATTTGTGCACCTACATACAATGAATATTGAACCATTGGTAATGTTTAAGGAATTACTTTTATTTATTAAATTTGATTTAAACAAGTGTTCATCAACTGCATGAATTCCATATAAACTTTATTATTAATGGCTGGTTTAGATGATGAAATTAAAATAGATTTCTCAGTTATGAGATTTTAATTTGCAGGTAGAAACAAAGCTTTCTCCAAAATATGGTTGACTCAGACTGTGAAACTTGTTATTCTAGAAGAATCTATTAATAGATGATTAAGAATTCATTTTTATCTCACCCTAGAGTCAGTATTTTTTCTTTCAATGAAAATTGATGTATAAAAGTAATTTATTTTGTGCAGCTTCCACGTTGTGATAAATTACGTAACGCTACATTACAATTATTGGATAATTTTAAAAGTTTTCTTTCGTAAGTATATTCTTGTCTGGTTTCGATTTACATAAAATGTCCATAAAATTAAAGTTCTTATATAAGTTAATGAAAATGGATATATCTCATTTTCTATGCACTGTACAGCTAATAGAGACTTAACTTGATCCGTTACCCATAGATCGTTGGGGAAGCTGGAAAGGTGTGTTTGAGGTATTTTACAATCTGGCTGAGCCCATCAGTCTCCAAGTTGGAAGTCAAGGTGAATGTCAGCGTCCAGAACCTTCGGACTTTTGGACCTCATCATCAGTACATATCTCCGACCCCATTGAGGATCGAACCCACGACACAAGGTTTGACGAACGAACACGCTATTCACTGCTCCAAGACGTGGTCTAAATACCGTTTAAAAGCCAATTATTCATAAGAATATAACTCACTTCTGTAGTCTGTTAAATAAGCCAGCATAGTTGATAAAAGAATAACTGGTTCCAATAATCTAATCCCATCACCAAGTCCACTGACGGTAATTTTCATGATGCTGAAGGTTCCACATTACAGTTAGTTGGTAATGCTAGCCTAGAGTTTTATTCCAAATGGTCTACAATAAGTTAGTTGATTGAGTATAAAACCGTGCTATCAATTATTTCATCAATAAACTGTTCTTTATTTCTTAATTATATTAAATTAAATACTAAAATTGTATTCCTATTAAATAATTTCAGCACAAATTTCTTCTTTTCTTAATGCCGTGGCAGCCTCATTATTATTGACGTCTTCTTCCGTACAATAGAATATGGAGAGACACCTTTTCTTGTGAACCGTTGATTATTTATAGTTTTTCTCTTTATGTTTGGTCACAGACTTAATAAATTTCCATAAATAATAAGAAACTGGATATAGGAGATAGATTCATTTGGCTTTTATTTTATCGGTTATCCTTTTGTCATTTGACACCTGAGATTGAGAGAAGTAGGATTAAAGAAACAGAGTCGAGGTGCACTGTCTGCCGTAGACTGTAACTTGATAAATGTACGTTTAGCTTGTTCCAGACCGGTCTGATCGTCTTCTATTAGAAACCTGTCGATCAAGCAGGTGAGAGCGGTCGACAGGTGAATTAAGCTCAAGCCATCAGAATTCCGTAAAGCGACCTTTACACAAACAAATCGTCTTCATACTGCTATTGTTTAATGCTCATGTTTCGTGGTGAATATTTGATGTCTAAAGATTAACATATTTCACCTAAATTCAATATAAAAATGCTAATTTACTAAATGTACAAATGAAGAATTGGCTGTCGTCTACCTGTTGGATTTATTGATGTCTATCATCCCGAGCAGTTATAATTAATCCTTGAACGTCCGTGTTTGTGTTAGCCTCGCGATTGTATTAACTTTGTTGGCCCTTTAGAGTAGACACCGGAGAGCGGATCATCTGCCATCTTAAAATGGTGACTTCTTGTTTTGTGGGGTGACTCGAAATATGAAACGGTGGAGGGACAGTAGAGTAACAATTAACAAGTAAATAAATTCCTGGCATGGCGCAGATGCCAGTACCGAAATATCTGGGTACGTTACTCAGTAATTAAAATTACAAAGATGAGAAGGGTGGAGCTGTGGTTATATGAGATAAACAGGCTGTGAGTAGTTAACAGAGGTAAAAGCCGGTGGCCTGGCTACTTTGACTGCTGTCTGTACACAAGTTTCCATGGGTAACAATGATTGACAGTGACATGGTTGGTGGGGCCACGAAGTGTATAAATATGAAATAAAAAAAGGGAAGAATTGTCTTCCCTCAGAAGATTAAAGGAGGTAGGAAATAATTAACTAATTTGGAGAAAAATACCAAAGGTTAATTTTCGAGGCTGGCGATAAACAAACATCAATTCCGAACTATAAAGAGTTCGATATTTTGGTTGTTTTCCGTATAAACTTTGGCGCAAAATTCTCATCACGTGATTTGCTAAAAGATAAACTTTCTGAATAATAATAATTCATCAACCGTAAACACACAAATAGATCACACAACACGGTAAAAGCAAACTCCTGGAACCCAGATTTACCCGTTCTTCTTCAGGTCGTTTTATCTCAAAATCTGCTTTTCTGGACGAAGATCCTGGATTCACTCTCTTTGACTCCCCAAATTATATAGATTTCTCAGAGTAAGAAAAAGGGGCGGAGTTAACTAACGACGGCTTTTCGTCAGCCAATCAGTCACCAGACGAACGTCAGCTGACCGGCCGTTCAACGATGATAAACGGACTCAAATGTCGTCCTTGCTATTTCACTTCAGTTCTCCTGTCTCTGTCAGTATTTTAGGCGAGACTCTCTACTTCACCGATCTTTATGCTTTGTTTTCTCTTCTTTGACAGATTCTGTTTGTTGTTGATCACGAGAGCCGTTTGTATTCTTTGCTCCCACAGATTGAGAATTAGTCGTAATCCTATGTCAGTAATTAGCGAGCAGCTGTATTCTGTTCACAGTATAACCCACCGTCAGTGTATCCAGGTCCGGATACACTACCTACAGAAATGTGGGCAGTGATTCCACTTAAATATTCTTATGCTGATTTAACTCTCGTCCTTTTAAAATGATTATTTATGATGAAGCAGGGAAGTTTTATTTTTATAAAGTTATCTCCAATAATTTACGTTAGCTACTCATGTTTGCACACCAAGCTGTACTCGTTGATGAAATTTTCCAAACGTGTCACCTCAGAGACCCTGTCATTTAATTTTGTCTTGGCGATAACTCAAAGATGCTGTACTACATAGCAGTCCGATGTCCACTCGTACTAAAGTATCATCGTTTTGTCTGAAGAGCTCAACTACGTCGATATGACATTAATCTTAGTATTTTTCCAAATTTTGCTTAGATATAGTAATTTCAGATTTGATTTTTTTACCAAATAATTACTGGAATTATCCGATGGTAATGTCTGTGCTCTGAGAGGGAGATCTAGATGTCTTTGAGAATTAGTATGACTATAGGCACGTGCCGTTAGTCGCGACGTCTGCTCTCATCCACAAGATTGTTTTCCTAAACTCAAAAGGAAAAATATATAAGACAATGGGAAGGGCCAGTTTAAGTATTAACTTGAGAGATTGGTGTAACAATCGAAACTATTTCTATAAAAGGACCAACACAAATTCAAAGGAAAGACATAAATCATCGCTATGTTGCATAATTTAATATTGAGTTGAGTCTTGAGTTATTTACGATTGATGACTGGAACTGAGTTTAGAAATAATTAACGAAGACATGGTACCGACTGTGTTCATCCAGCTGTCAGATTTGTATTCGGAATAGTCATGGTTTTCTATTCCATTTTGCATGAAAGACAAGATATCTGACTTCTAGTTAAAATATTACATTTCTCAAAAACATCACATTCTACTGTAACATCAGAGAACTATGAGAACCGCTGCCATTTGTCTTCAGTGGGTGAACTGTCTGCTACATCACTCATTTAAAAATATCGTGGAGGAAAAATCCAAACATTCCTCGCATTTGCAGGCCATCAGCCGGTTGTATTCCTACTATCGTTGTTCCACTGGCTAAAAATGATTGAATTAAATGTTATTTATTACAGTTTCCGAGGATACCCTCGAGTGACCGGCAGAAATCAGCTGAAAGGTAAATTGTTCTCTTGGAATTTTTTAAACTTTCCCCTGGGGCCGTCGATCAGCCACAGCTCGGCGCCGTCCGTCGTCGGTGGCTCCCATTCTTTCCACTGTTCGTTTGTGTTGTGCAGAAGTCGGATTCGTTTACCTCTCTCTCTGGACGAATGAACAGATGGAGTTCCGCGGTTGTCCTTTCTCGAGCTAAAAGATGCTTTCAGAGACAGAGTAGAGATTAAGGATTGAAGTGAAGGTGGCATCACAGAATCTCCAGATGAGCGAGCGATGAAACATCCGGTTCCGATCTCCAGAATCCCGTATACAGGACCCCTGTTTTCCGCAGGGATTGCCATCATCTGTTCTTATTTCCTTTCTTGTTTAACAGCGAAGTTATAAAAATACGGAAATATGAGGAGCAGTCGAGTAACAAACCACCTACCGATCGGACGAGAGAGTTTGATACGATCTTTCTGTTACCTGATTTGTCCGTATGGATAAATCATCATCCGCGTGGGTTCGATCCCATCAGACAGAATCCGACAGTTGAAGCTGTTTGTCTGTCGTCGAGTTTTGTTGGCTGAACTGCGGAATCTATAATCACCGAATAAATAACTAGAAGAAATTCAAGTCGATATCGAGACAACAGAGAATAATGTTCCGAGGCTGGAAACCTCAGGTAGGAGCTTCCCTTCTTCCCTTCCGCTGTATTAAAGACGGACATTCACGGAAAGGTCACCCAGACCGACTGGATTAGACGAGGATCTGAACTACTGGTATCCAGCCCCTTCACCGTGTATTTCGGCGGATCACCACCACAGGTAAACTCCATACTCTCCAAGACTATGAAAGAACCGATATCCATCTCACAAACGGCTCTCACAGGAACAACAGGAAACTATTTAGATAGAATCCTTTTTATTTCTCTCAAACACAATTAGATATTTTCCAATTTCAAACTGTAAAACCAGAACAGTTTTATTTAATTTCCATAGAAAGTTGATATTTTAAAGTACAATTGGTTCACATATAATTTATAATTTGCCTGTCATCAAACAATGTTACAATTGGTGCCAGTTTAGGTTTTCCTGACCCCAGCAACAACAAAGAAGCCGGAAGAATCATCATCATCTGAGGGCTGACAAACCTTTTCCTTCCATTTTTTCAGGTCTATTCCGGATTCCTGCCAGGCTTTTCGCATGTCATCCAACAGGAGATAAGCCGTCTGGAAAACAGTTTCCGCCAAATTGGTAGCGTGTTTCCTTGATAGAAGTCCATAGCAACAACCCAGCCGCCAAGTTTTCACAAGGGAAACAACTCTTCGCACAATTCTCCGGTATCGTCGATGTCGGAAGCCGCAGATTCAAGACAATATATCGTAACAATAGCATCGACCGGTTTGAGAACGGAAGGGGCCAAGGGTTGGTCCTGTCTGACGTCACAGTACAGAACGGCTCTCACCTTCTGTCGTATCTCTTCTTCCATCTGGCTTCTCGTCCTTCTGTAATATACACAGACAGATATACTGAACTTTTCACATAAATAAAATAATAATATTAATGTAATCTGTCGTATTAAAGGTAAACAAGCAGCCGCATGTGTAAGATTGGTACGAAAACGAAATATATATGTGAACTCTTTGACTAGAACCGTTAGTGATTAATAAGTCAGTTGGTAAACACACCTGAGAGCCCACGGAGACGTCAGAGGTGATAGCAGATACACTGCTTCCATAACGATCAGTTCACTAAATAGGAAACAAAAACCAACCTATGATTCTCGAGTTGAGCCACTTCGTCAAACGAGGTACAGAAATCGTGGTCCAGAGTTCCATTCCACCATTTTGCCAGAACCTCTCTGTTCCCCTTCACCAGGTCGCTGAAGTAGATGTCTGTAAAACACGGAGCGGCGCTGACGGCGCTGTAGACGGTCGGTCCTGTGCCCACATCCAGCAGAGTTCTTCCCCTAATATCTCCTGCAAGGTAACAAAAGTTAATAAAGTGGAAAAACTCTTTAAATTTGCGAATTCAAAGAGAAGTTTACTTTTTATATTTAATGATATGATTCTAAATTTAACCATTTTTAGCTGAATGATGAAGAAGCTTTAAGAGTTTTGATTGATTTCCTGTAGAAAACTTCAGAGAGACGTCCATATGTAGAGTAACATTATTTCAATATTATTCTTGCTGTAATAGAAAAACCATCACACCCAGTATATTTGAAAGTAAAAAATCATCAATAATCAGAAAGCAGCATTAATTGTATATTAAAATTTGAATTGTTATTAAAAATTCAAATTGTTCTCTCTGTTCATCTTTATGCTTCTCATATTTTCAAATGAATGAGACATGAATTACCAAACACAAATTACCTCCTGCTAAGTTTCCCTTTACTAGCAGGTGTCTGTATATCGGAGGAGACCAGGTAATGGCACTCAAATCTTCCAACTACGGATACAGAGCCAGCTGTGGAAAATGGCTAAGCGGAATCTCTTTATTATACACTACTTTTCAACTGGAAAACAGAGGGCAAGGAATGATTCATCATAGTCAGTCTGCGCGAAATAAATCCATGCTGTGGAAGGTCGCCAAAAAGACTAGGTAATGGATGGGATTCGAACACAAGTTCTTAGCTACAGCGGTGTTTGATTTTTAAAATTTAATCAAATGATGATATTAATTTTTATCCATTCACCCTCATTAATAAGATTAACCGCTAATCATGGATGATCTACACAAATGACACCTTAAATAGGTTTTCATATTTAGATAAAGCAAAGAAGTTGTGTTTCACAGTTAAGAATTGTCGACATTTACTAACTTCAGTCTCTTTGACTAAAGAGCATCTAATCAGCTGCAACAATGTCATTTTTAAATTTAATTTTTAAAATAATTTACTCGATACATCACAGGAATCTCAATTTTCTTTTACTAATGATAATGGTAATATGAATTTGACTTTAAACAGATCACTGCTGTATTAATTTTGATTCCTCCATAAATGAGCTGGAGTCAGGTTTCTTATGATTCTGGAGACAGATGGAATACCAAGGAACCACAACAAACATCCAGATTGTGGAAACTACAGGTGACCATTTTATTATCACAGAGAAATGTTGAGGAAAAATATCTGGTGATTCACGTAACTTTTAATTTCTTGTGCCAAATGATTTCTGCTGTAAATGATAAGGTCAACTGTTTGTGTGATGTACCGGCCAGTGACAGTTAGTGGGGAAAAGCACAAAAATCTTACCGCTAGAGAATATCTCATGAAGCCATTTTAGAGCAGTTTTGCTTTGGTCAACCAGGTGGGTGTGGAAGGTTTGGAGATAAGAGTAGGAGTCAAAGTCTTTCTCGTAATCAGTCGACATTTCTGTGGCTATGGAAAACAAGTGGAGTTCTACTGATAGTAAACAGAATCATCATGAATAAGCAGTCTGTTTTATTTATACCACGACAGATATTTCAAGGCACTAAAAGACGTTTTTAAAAATTGTTTCCTGATTCCCAAATGTACCTATCAAACCTACAGCAAACATAGAAAATTCTTTTTTATCATTTGTTTCTAATAACGAAATTGTCCATAGCGACGCAGTGTGAATAAATTCTGAGGATACAAAGAAACAGATGCCTGTAACCATGAAGAGCAGCTTTGAGAAAATTTGTATTCTCAAAAACTATTGTTTCATATTATTAAGTTAATTAAGCAGGTTTGTATAATCGCCATTTTTGGAAGATGTAGGCAGTTAGAGGACCTTAGAAATAGTGGCGTATTATATGTATTTCTCAGTATGAAATGGATCCTTTTCCATACAGGAGATCATTTACACTGAATTAGTGTTTTCGTTTTTTATGTTGTCCATCTCACTGTAGTTCATCGACCTCCTTCCCTGTCAATGTTGACCATTTATTCGCTGCGATGGTCATAAAGCGAGATCCAGGATTGAGGTCAATAGATACCTCTTAATTACTCTTGTGCTGTAACATCAATTTTGTCGTGGCCTTGACCTTCTGAGCAGCACAGAGATGTGACAACATAAACCAATGGTGACATGATATGCTCAGATGTGTGATACGCCAGACTTTTTTCATTTTGATAATCCAGTTGATGAAAAAAATATCGTTTCGTGTTTGTTGTCTATAAATTCAATGTCTACTTTTAAAGCAGGAAGTAAACAATAATAATCCTCCAGATAGCACCTTACACAATATTCTTATCACTTCAAATCTCACCTCATAAAAAATGGAATTCTAATGATTTCATAGTGTTCATCATCTCGATCTTCGTTAGGAACAACTGGACTGATGGTTGGTTCCATGTTTATCTTCTATGTTTGTCCTTATTTTTATTATACTGCAGAACTGTATAGAATAATGTGTAAACCTAGCCATTGTGGCTGATTCCTCTACAAATTCTGTTTCTGCAGCTTGGTGCAAATTGCATTGTTCAGGAATACAACGACCCCCATCTGTCGGACTTGTATTCGTCCATGATTGCTTTAGACAATGCGAATGCAACTTCAATCTAGTGCCAGACAATGCACTTCAATCTAGTGCCAGCTGAATCATGTGCTCTCCTTACATCAATCGCCGGTGAGATGATCTTCCAACAACGACACAAACCTCGTACGTAGCTGGTTTTAGGGAATATGGAAGAATGGGATGAAATAATACGAGATGTTTTTTAAAATGTTCATAGGATCGAGGCTATGTAATAGAGCTGCCATTTCATTCAAAGATGTTGACCAAAGCTTTTATTAAAACCAATGTTTTATTTTTGTTTAGCCGGTTTGCAACACCTATATATGCTACAGTTAACGACCATATTTTACCATGGTCTTTGTAAACTGGCGAAAGTCTCGTAATTCACTTTCAGTCTTGGACCAGTTATTTTCTTGCAGGATGATGAGTCTTAGATTCATAATCGCTTTCATTTCGAATCAAAAGTTCAGATTCTTCAATAAAGAAAGAAATCTTGCTGGTGTTTCTCTCTTATTCAGATATATTCATTTATTGATAAAATTTTAAAATTATGTCTTAAATATCTATTTTCTCACATTCTAAACTGAATTTCTGTTTTAAAAAACGATTCCACTTGAATTGTAAACAAGTAAGTCGACTTTGAAGAAACCAATAGGTAATCTCAGACAATGCTTGTGCATTTTGAATTTAAAATGTGTGAATAACTTTTCACAATTTTTAATTACCAACCCTTCATCCAAGATTTTGCATTTATTAGAAAAATATTTTTAAAAGAAAACCAAATTAATCGAAATAACGAACATTTTAAATAATTTTCACCCAATAATCCAGTGTGTATCATGATCTACTATGTTTAGACATGAAAGAAAATCTTATTTCATTACGTTTACTGGGAATAGCATCTCTCTTAAATGTCTCAGTCTTCTATCATATTTTCCTATATCGATGCCTCATAATGGAATTTCCATTTAACAATTTTAAAATAGCATCAATTATTGAGGTATTTTAAATTTAATTGGCGAATTAGTAAATATCTGATCTTGTTTTTTTGTCTGTCATATTTTAGCGGTAATATTTTCTGTCCCACCTGTACAACTCTCGCCCCCTTTTACATATAAACCATAACCGATATCAGGATGCAAACCTTTTTCCTTGGGTTTTGTTCAGCAGCGGGAGCCAGTCCCAGAAATCGACTATTTATTTCCCAGTGGAGTGTGTACATACAACAACAACAACAACAACAACAACAACAACAACAACAAATTACGGATTGGATACAAGATTTGGTATTTTTATCGTCTACAACAGTGGATCTCAAACCGGGGTCCACGGAGCGATTTTAGGGGGTCCGCGAAGGGGCTGACAAAAACAGGCTTCATGAATTATCGCTATCCTGAAGCTGTTGCTTCTCTTGCCTTTTTATATCACCACAGTTTACTTAAGTTAACAATATTTGATTGTCGCCTCAATGCGTGGAAAACTGCGCAAAGGCTATCTCATAAAAGTGCAAAAAATACTGCAGTTTCCCTGATCGCACACGGCGAAGTCAGAACACTGGTACGCCAACACATTTTGGCTGGAGAGCTGTTTTTTGGGCTGCGCTTGTAAGCTGCATTTGAGACGACGCGCACACGCTCACCGACTGCAGAGACTCCGGCGTTTTTTATTGATCGGTGTATGCACAACACAGTCTACAGAGGATCGCAAGTTGGCAGCCACACCAGCTGACTGTCAACATATTCCGCAAACGTGGTTTATTAAAAGGCTGAGATTTCCGTCTCCACCATCACACCTTCGCGAACGTCCTTTTTTGGAAGATTATATCGAAAAACTCCACCGTGAGTGTTTTCTTAGTGCTGCCTTTTGTTATTTATTAATTAGAAATAGAAACTATAAAGTCAGAAAAGGATTAACGAGTGGCGTTGCCAGAGTAATATTTTTCTCTGCACAAGTTACTTTTTGTACGGTTTTTACAGCGTTGAGGCGCTTGATTCGAGTCAGGGCTGAAAATAACATAATGGAGACCATTATGTATCCAACGCCAAACAACTAGTTTGCGGTATTAGGTCATTTCAAAGTAAACTACCGTTTTGTACTATCGTTCGTTTGTGATAGAAGGCTGTTTTTGGGTTTTTTGAATAAGCCAAACAATGTAACTGTTTTCAAAGGCAAAAGCTTGGTAACTGGTCGATAAACTCAATATCAACTCAAATATATTGTTCTCGCTTCTGTTATCAAAATGTGCGTCGATAATCACTTCCATATCCAAAATGGCGCATAATTATGAAATGACCTAATAATTTCATGAAAGAACATGGTTTGGAAAAATACATAAATACGTTCTAGTACTGCGAAGTATTCATACCTACATTTCGGATGAAAGTTATGGTATTATTAGTACATTATAACAAAAAGTGTGTAAAATAATACAAAATGCGAAATGTTTGCAGTTCTTCATTTACATATTGGTTCTATACATTTTTGCAGAATGTCTTACACAAAGAAAAGGAGATACGACGAGTCATACTTGAGCTTGGGTTTCACTGTGATAACTGTTGGCGGAGTTGAGAAACCACAATGTGTTCTGTGTTCTGAAGTATTAGCTCCTTCTTCACTGAAGCCAAGCAAACTGAAGAGGCATTTAGAAACGAAACATGCCGATGCAGTCAACAAAGACGAAGACTTTTTCCGACGCCACGCTGAAAGACTGATTAAATCTAGGCTTGATATCACAGGAATGTATTCGTAGGACATTTCGGCTGGTCTGAAAGTTTCTTATGAAGTTTCAAGGAAAATTGCTGCCGCCAAAAAACCACACAATATTGTAGAGCAGTTGATACTTCCTTGCTGCAGAGATATGTCGCTATTGCTCGGAAGGTCTGAACTACATATATTAAAACATGTATCCCTATCAAATGATACCGTCAGCAGGCGAATAACTGAAATGTCCGAAAACATTTTGTCGCAGGTGATCTCGAAGATCCATAATTCAATGTTTAACTTTTTTGCCATCCAGATGATGATGAAACGACAGATGTCGCCAATTTAGCCCAACTTTGCGTTTATGTACGTTATGAGCATAACATGCATCTTGAAGACGAATTCCTCTTTTGCGAAGTCCTCAACACGAGGACAACGGCGAAGGATATCTTCGAAAAAGTTGATAACTTCTTTCAGGGCCATGGCCTCAACTGGGAGAACGTAGTTGGTGTGTGCACTGACGGTGCTCCAGCGATGCTTGGTTCCCGATCTGGCTTTCAGACAATGGTGAAGCAGAAGTCCCCTAACGCCATTGGTACCCACTGTATGCTTCATCGTCAAGCGTTGATGGTCAAAACAATGCCCGAACACTTGACAAGGGTTTGAATGACGTGGTTGCGGCAGTTAATTTTATCAAAGCGAATTCCCTCAACTCGCGTCTATTTGCCGATTTGTGCAAGGAAAACGAATCAGATTTCGAAACGCTTTTTGTTGTATTCACATGTGAGATGGCTATCGAAAGGCAAAGTTCTAAAAAGAGTTTTTGTTCTACGAAAGGAGATGTATGAATTTCTTCACAGCTCTAAAAAAGAACTGCACATACAATTTTCGGACAATCAGTTTCTGATATGTCTTGCTTTTTTGGTTGACATTTTTTAATCAGTCAATTCAATCAATTTAGCACTGCAAGGAAAAGATGCAACGGTTCTCCACTGTCATGAAAAAATGGCTGCTTTTAACATGAAGCTTGATTTATGGCATTCTAAACTAGAATGTCACAATTTTGCACCATTTTCGCACCTTAACACTTTCCTCCATGAAGAAGATCTTCAAGTTGAAAACGATATCCTCGAAGTTATGAAAGACCACGTTTCAATTCTTCACAAGGAAATTCAAAAGTATTTTCCCAACATCCATAATTTCGAAAAGGTGTATCGCTTCATCCACAACCCCTTTGCAATCTCTATTGGCGACTTACCTTCAGAAAATTACACCATTAAGGAGCAGTTCATAGACTTGCTGAATGATGGAGGTGCAAAACACTCTTTTTGTGACTTATCATGCAGTGACTTCTGGATACAAATGTCAGTCGTATCCGGATGTGGCAAAATTCGCACTTCAGCTCATCATTCCGTTCGCAACAACTTACGAATGTGAGACAGCCTTCTCCACTTCGCTTGCAATAAAAACAAAGGCTCGTAATAAACTTAATATCATGCATGACATGAGGGTTGCTCTCTCAAAAACGCAGCCACAGATAGACGATATTTTACAAACTAAACAAGTTCACCCTTCTCATTGAACTGCTTTTATTTCGATAACATATTTTATATCGTATTATAATCATTTCATGCAAATTTTACCAAGTTTATTTTATTGCATTCTTTTTGGGGGGATTCACGCCGCCTCTGGAAAAATGAAAGGGATCCGCGAGGCAAAAATATAGAAAAAGTTTGAGAACCACTGGTCTACAGGCTTCCGTCAGGAAAATGGAAAACGGGGCAACACGAGTTCTCTCCCTTGTTTCCACTGTATGAATAATGCGGTGAGCATTTTCAGTAGAAATATCTCAGAACTAGCCGACAACTAACACAACTTTATATGCAGGACTCAATAATGAAATAGTTTCGCTCCAAACCTGAATCCAGCCGGAATTTAGTAAATGGATTTCCCACTTTTCATGTCTGTCCATGATTCTTTCTCATTCCTAATCAACGAAAATGAAACCTTAAACCCAGGTAGACGGGATCTGTCCTGACGTAGATCGGTGATAACCGAGTCGCACCTGCTGCTGTTCGGATGGCTTTCCTCCTCTCTTAGACGGGCCCCTCCCATCCGTACCCTCAGTCTTCTGGACAGTGGCGCCCCACCCCATGACAGCTACAATGACGTCATGTAGACCACCTAGTGTTCTGTCTGGCGTAGGACCATCGTAATCTATGCTTCAGGGTGACCTTAATGGTCTCCAGAAGGTTTGCTGCTTGATAGGTAAAATGTCTATTTGTATGATTTCATTGAGATTTTCTGTTGTTTTTTTCTTTATATCAGTCTATTAGAACAAAGCAGCTCCAAGACACCTGAGCGAGTTCACCACCCACAAAGGTGGAATCCAGCCCGGTCCGTCTCCAATGACAGGTGACATCAGGCACCAGCTCCACGACTCTGTGGTCGTTCTCAGTATGAACGTAGCCACAGGGTAATTATCACATGTTTAGTGTCATCAGAAATCTTCTGTAGGTTCTGACATTCTCAGGCGTTAATCCCGAATAAAATAAATAGGATCTTACTATTATAAATACCTATGACGGGCAAACATACAACAACTCGTACACACACACACACACACACAGACAGACAGACACACACAGACACACACACACACAAACACACATACAAATACACACACACAGACACGCATGCACACAAATAGACACACACACACACACACAACACACACACACACACTATGCTAATATTTCCTTTAAGCCACATTTACTTTCATTTTACCATTATTAGAGGATGGATAAGTTTGCCTGTTTTAGCCAAAGTATGTCAGCATTCATTTAATTTGCTGCATAATTATTCTAATTTACAGTACAGCAGGTTACTAATTTTACACTTGAGATACATTTTATTTTAACTATTTATTTCTATTCGGTTAAATATTTTAAAATTCATCCATTTAACACCAGGATATTTACCCCATCATGTCCTCTCTCACCTGACCCAGTCTCTATTTACTGCTCTCTCATTTATTCCTTTTCTTTTGTAATCCGACTTTTTCTGTCAACTTAAAGAGCAAAAGTAGAAACAAGAGGTTTTCGGTCAGTTAGATCCACGGTGAAAATGAAATCGTCGAATTCACGACACCTTAAATAGAAATTATTGAAAGTCACCTCTTCAATATGTGATAGCGGATCGATGATTATATAATCACAGGATATGAACGAGGAGAAATACTACACGTCACCAATCCACAACTGCTAGCGCCCTCTGTCCGCCTTCCTGCGGCGTATGGAAGGGAGAGAACTCAGTCAGTCCACCTGGGACTCAGGTATAAAATATCCACCGAGTTTTAGACGAAAACTATATTCTAAAATTCCTCTACTAAATGATCCGTGAAACAAGCAAAATTCCACAGCAGCTCCGTATCAGAAGAGGAGCAGAGAGGACGAGTCACGTGACTTTTGTATGAATTTACTTTTAGTCTTTTGTTACTTCCTGCTGAAGACAAAGAGAGATAAACATTTGATGAAGGAAGAAAGAAAACTCGATTATTCCTCACCTATTAAATTCCGTAGATGATATCTCTTCTCTATTTCCATTTTCTGATATCTCTATATATTCGGTTGTATACGTATATTCGCTTACTCCTCGATCCGTGCTGCTGATACTGAGCCTCGTCTTCCCTAACTGACGTAACTAAGCGATGATCAGCTGTGGATGGTCGGGATGAATAGATCTCTTACAATGACTGAGAGCCATCAACTTACTTTTGTATTGAAAAATTCTTTTGTGTTATTTCGTATTGAAGGAAACAGTTATTATTAATGATGCATTAAAAGGAAATAGAATTTTTATTGTTGAATCTAGAAAATTTGGCTGTTTGTATATTTCATTTTTAAACTATGGTTAAATATCCGATAATAATCGTATCGATAAACATACAATTACAATAATAACGGAGTAAGGGAGGTAATTCTTTAATGTCAACATAAATCAATCTGTGTGTGAGCTTCCAAGGAAAGCAACACAACTCCAGTCTGTAGCTTTGATGGCTGCAGTAGTTTACATTATCCGTGATCTCATCGATCCGATTTTGAAAATGAAGTGTCTGTTCTCCCGCTAGAAAGTTTTATTAAATAGATCATTTACATGCATGACAACCAAATGACTCCATTCCCTTCATCTCATATTATATCTATATTAAAGGATCTGTCATAGGAAACCAAAATTACCGACGTAAATTCCTTCAAAACCACTTAGATTTCTCTTCAAACCAGATTAACAGAACAGGTGAGGCAAATGCCGCTACACTGAACATTCGGTTTTCTTGGACTACTGGAGGAGAAGGTAAGTTAATTTGAGGAAGAGTTAATCATCACATCTAGGGTCTGGGCTTATAGTGGTGGGACAGGTGAGAATATGACTGACCGAGTATCCACGGCCAAATGAAGAACTCTACCTGTAGATGTTTACTGCCTTCATTCAGCCGAGAGATCCAAGGAATATACATCAGTCTGACGTCGTTTATTTCCTCATAGAACTGGTTCAGCGGTTATCCAAGAAATGATGTAATGTCCTTGTTTGATGATAACCGTTTTTATTTCAGGTAAAATAAATTGTTGTATATATCTCTCATTAACTATGAAAAACAGTAATTTCACCTGTAGCACTGAGCGATGACCTAAGTTCCACCGATCAGCCGGAATACCTTCCAAAGACACGGTCTCTCAAGGATATTACACCTGTTAGTTCAGCCCCTACTTCATCCCTCTTTGGTTAGGAGTATAAATATATCAGTACCTACAAACAATTACACAGCTTGACAGCCAACGATAAATAGAATTTTCAGCAAGGTAGTGAAGGAAGGATTTACTATCTACGAGTCTTTGGTCAACCGATCAGACATCAGACAGCTGAAATTTTAACACATTCGGCTTTTCTTAAATATTCCGGTTCAGACAAGACCTTGAGATCTGTCCGGTCCCTCTTCCCCTGGAATTCATCGCAGAGATAAAACAGAATTTCAATTTTACTGAGTCAATAAACGCAGCGAGTTGACCTCTTCGATACCCGAGAGTAACTCGTCACTCAGAGGTCAGGGGAATTTCATGTTTACTGAGGCCATCTGTCCAGCAAATCATCTCATATCGGGAAAAGATCAATAAACAATTTAAATATTTGTAATGTTATAAAGCTAATATATCGGACGCCATGGACTCTCAACTCTTTGTTACTTTCTGAATACGGATCAGTATGTTTACCTTTATCTCTTACTCTTTGTTCTTTGTTATCAACCTAACAGATTCTTCTACTTCTTTACTCCTGACGACTTTCACTGTTTATTGGCTTCTCGTGCTCAGGTATCGAGTCTCTGGCCTACGATTCCACGTGTAATCCTCTCTGTCGGCTTGGAATCACAAAGGGGTGTCCCATACACCTCGATTGAAGGGTTCCATAGTTTAATGAATTTACATATGTCCTTGGTAAAGGATTCATATGATTGACTACAGGACCATCTCCCGATTTATGTCTATTGGATGTTCATGTTTTCATCAGTTCCACCAACTTCTCGAATTATGCAAATGCCGCTATAATTAGGTTCTTAATTTCACTATTTATTTTATTATTTACTCTGCCTGTTTAATAAAATCTTAATTAGTGCATAAAATATTTGCATTTCTACTTAAAAAGTAATCATAAAATTGTATATTAATAAGATATCTTGCACATAACTGAAATAATGGAGACAAAGAGAAACAAGTTTCGCTAATAATAAGAGAGTTCACACGACCTGAACCAAACTTCATCGTAGATCAACTATTTCCATTATCAGCAATAATTAGAATTATGATTGTTACCTTTAATATTGTAAGAAAAGATTTAAGTCAACATCAGATTATTGTCTTGTTTAATTTAGTGGAAGACAAAAATCAATTGACAACTTTGAAGTTTTTATCAATAATAAAAGTAAGATATTTCAGGTATCGCTAATTGTTCAGTGATTTGTGCACCTTCATAAATGAACATTGAACCATTGGTGATGTTTAAGGAATTACTTTTATTTATTAAATTAGATTTAAACAAGGGTTCATCAACTGCATTACTTCAATATAAACATTATTATTAATGGCTGGTTTAGATGATAAAATTAAAATAGATTTCTCAGTTGTTGTGATTTTAATTTACAGTTAGAAACCAAGCTTTCTCCAAATATGGTTGACTCAGACTGTGAACACTGTTATTCTATAAGAATCTATTAATAGATGATTAAGAATTCATTTTTATCTCATCCTTGAGTTCAGTATTTTCTTTCAATGAAAATTGATGAAAGAAAGTAATTTATTTGTGCACCTTCCACGTTGTGATAAATTACGTAACACTACATTACAATTATTGGATAATTTTAAATGTTTTCTTTAATAAGTATATTCTTATCTGGTTTCGATTTAGAAAAAATGTCCATAAAATTAAAGTTCTTATATAAGTAAATCAAAATGGATATATCTCATTTTCTATGCACTGTACAGCTAATAGAGACTTAACTTGATCCGTAACCCATAGATCGTTGGGGAAGCTGGAAAGGTGTGTTTGAGGTATTTTACAATCTGGCTGAGCCCATCAGTTTCCAAGTTGGAAGTCAAGGTGAATGTCAGCGTCCAGAGCCTTCGGGCTTTTTTACCTCATCATCAGTACATACCTCCGACCCCATTGAGGATCGAACCCACGACACAAGGATTGACGAACGAACACGCTATTCACTGCTCCAAGACGTGGTCTAAATGCCGTTTAAAAGCCAATTATTTAGAAGAATATAACACACTTCTGTAATCTGTTAAATAAGCCACAATAGTTGATAAAAAGAATAGCTGGTTCCAATAATCTAATCCCATCACCAAGTCCACTGACGGTAATTTTCATGATGCTGAAGGTTCCACATTACAGTTAGTAGGTAATGGTAGCCTAGAGATTTATTCCAAATGGTCTACAATAAGTTAGTTGATTGAGTATAAAACCGTGCTAGCCATTATTTCGTCAAGAAACTGTTCTATATTTCTTAATTATATTAAATTAAATACTAAAATTGTATTCCTATTAAATAATATCAGCACAAATTTGTTCTTTTCTTAATGCCCTCGCTGAATCATTATTATTGACGTCTTCTTCCGTACAATAGAATATGGAGAGACACCTTTTCTTGTGAACCGTTGATCACTTATAGTTTTTCTCTTTATGTTTGGTCACAAACTTAATAAATTTCCATAAATAATAAGAAACTGGATATAGGAGATAGATTCATTTGGTTTTTTTACTTTATCTTTTATACTTTTGTCATATGACACCTGAGATTGAGAGAAGTAGGATTAAAGAAACAGAGTCGAGGTGCACTGTCTGCTGTAGACTGTAACTTGATAAATGTACGTTTAGCTTGTTCCAGACCGGTCTGATCGTCTTCTATCAGAAACCTGTCGGTCAAGCAGGTGAGAGCGGTCGACAGGTGAATTAAGCTCAAACCATCAGAATTTCGTAAAGCGACTTTTCACAAACAAATCGTCTTCATACTGCTATTATTTAATGCTCATGTTTCGTGGTGAATATTTGATGTCTGAAGATTAACATATTTCACCTAAATTCAATATAAAAATGATAATTTACTAAATGTACAAATGAAGAATTGGCTGTCGCTCATCTTATGGATTTATTGATGTATATCATCCTGAGCAGTTATAATTAACTCTTGAACGTCCGTTTTTTGTTTGCGTCACGATTGTGTCAACTTTGTTGGTCCTTTAGAGTAGACACCGGAGAGCAGATCATCTGCCCTCTTATAATTGTGACTTCTTGTTTTGTGGGGTGACTCGAAATATGAGACGGTGGAGAGACAGTAGTGTAACAATTAACAAGTAAATAAATTCCTGGCATGGCGCTGATGCCATTACCGAAATATCTGGGTACGTTACTCAGTAATTAAAATTACAAAGATGAGAAGGGTGGGGCTGTGGTTATATGAGATAAACAGGCTGTGTTGTTAACAGAGGTGAAAGCCCGGTGGCCTCACTACTTTGACTGCTGTCTGTTCACCAGTTTCCCAGGGTAACAATGATTGACAGTGATATGGTTGGTGGGGCCACGAAGCGTATAAATATGAAAGAAAAAAGGGAAGAATTGTCTTCCTTCAGAAGATTAAATGAGGCACGAAATAATTAACTAATATTTACAGAAAACTACCAAAGGTTAATTTTCGAGGCTGGCGATAAACAAACATGAATTCCGAACTATAAAGAGTTCGATATTTTGGCTGTTTACCGTATAAACTTTGGCGGAAAATTCTCATCACGTGATTTACTAAAAGATAAACTTTCAGAATAATAATAATTCATCTACCATAAACAGAAAAGTAGATCACACAACACGGTAAAAACAAACTCCTGGGACCCAGACTTACCAGTTCTTCTTCAGGTCGTTTTATCACGAAATCTGCTCGTTTGGCTGAAGATCCTGGATTCACTCACTTTGAGTCCCCAAATTATATAGATTTCTCAGAGTAAGAAAAAGGGGCGGAGTTAACTAACGACGGGATTTCGTCAGCCAATCAATCGCCAGACGAACATCAGCTGACCGGTCGTTCAACGATGACGGACTCAACTGTCGTCCTGCTATTTCACTTCAGTTCTACTGTCTCTGTCAGTATTTTAGGCGAGACTCTCTACTTCACCGATCTTTATGCTTTGTTTTCTCTTCTTTGTCAGATTCTGTTAGTTGTTGATCACGAGAGCCGTTTGTATTCTTTGCTCCCACAGAATGAGAATTAGTCGTAATCCTATGTCAGTAATTAACGAGCAGCTGTAGTCTGTTCACAGTATAACCCACCGTCAGTGTATCCAGGTCCGGATACACTACCTACAGAAATGTGGGCGATGATTCCAGTTAAATATTCTTAGGCTGATTTAACTCTCGTCCTTTTAAAATGATTATTGAAGATGAAGCAGGGAAGTTTTATTTTTTATAAAGTTATCTCCATTAATTTACGTTAGTACTCATGTTTGCACACCAAGCTACACTCGTTGACGGAATTTTCCAAATATCTCACCTCAGAGACCCTCTCATTAATTTTTGTCTTGGCGATAACTCAAAGATGCTGTACTACATAACAGTCCGATGTCCACTCGTACTAAAGTATCATCGTTTTGTATGAAGAGCTCAACTACGTCGATATGACATTAATCTTAGTATTTTTTCCAAATTTTGCTAAGATCTCGTAATTTAAGATTTGATTTTTTTATCAAAATATTTACTGGAATTATCCAATGGTAATGTCTGTGCTCTGAGTGGGAGATCTAGAAGTCTTTGAGAATTAGTATGACGGTAGGCACGTGCCGTTTGTCGCAACGTCTGCACTCACCCTCAAGATTGTTTTTTCTAAACTCAAAAGGAAAAATATATGAGCAATGGTAAGGGTCAGTTTAGTTATTAATTTGAGAGATTGGTGGAACAATCGAAACTATTTCTATAGAAGAACCAACACAAATTCAAAGGAAAGAAATAAATCACCGCTATGTTGCATAATTTAATATTGAGTTGAGGCTTGAGTTATTTACGATTGATGCCTGCAACTGAGGTTAGAAATAATTAACGAAGACATGGTACCGACTGTGTTCATCAAGCTGTCAGATTTGTATTTGGAATTGTCATGGTTTTCTATTCCATTTTGCATGAAAGACAAGATATCTGAATTCTAGTTAAAATATTACATTTCTCGAAAACATCACATTCTACTGTACCAACAGGGAACTATGAGAACCGACGCCATTTTTTCATCAGTTGGATGAACTGTCTGCTACATCACTCATTAAAAAATATCGTGGAGGAAAAATCCAAACATTCCTCGCATTTGTAGGCCATCAGCCGGTTGTAAATCTACTATCGTCGTTCTCGCCTCGACGAGATTCTCTACAGCTCCGTTATTTCCTGTTGTTAAAAATGGATGAATTAAATGTTATTTATTACAGTTTCCGAGGATACCCTCGAGTGACCGGTAGAAATCAGCTGAAAGGTAAATTGTTCTCTTGGAATTGTTTAAACTCTCCCCTGGGGCCGTCGATCAGCCACAGCTCGGCGCCGTCCGTCGTCGGTGGCTCCCAGTCTTTCTACTGTTCGTTTGTGTTGTGCAGAAGTCGGATTCGTTTACCTCTCTCTCTGGACGAATGAACAGATGGAGCTCCGCGGATGCTCTTTCTCGAGCTAAAAGATGCTTTCAGAGACAGAGTAGAGATTAAGGATTGAAGTGATGGTTGCATCACTGAATCTCCAGATGAGCGAGCGGTGAAACATCCGGCACCGATCTCCAGGATCCCGTATACAGGACCCTGTTTTCTGCAGTGATTTGCCATCATCTGTTCTTATTTTCCTTTCTTCTTTTACAGCGAAGTTATAAAAATACGGAAATATGAGGAGCAGTCGAGTAACAAACCACCTACCGATCGGACGAGAAAGTTTGATACGATCTTTCTGTTACCTGATTTGTCCATTTGGATAAACCATCATCCGCGTGGGTTCGATCCCATCAGACAGAATCCGACTGCTGAAGATGTTTGTCTGCCGTCGCGTTTTGTTGGCTGAACTGCGGAATCTATAATCACCGAATAAATAATTAGAAGAAATTCAGGTCGATATCGAGACAACAGAGAAGAATGTTCCGAGGCTGGAAACCTCAGGGAGGAGCTTCCCTTCTTCCCTTCCACAGTATTAAAGACGAACGATCACGGAAAGGTGACCCAGACCGACTGGATTAGACGGGGATCTCAACTACTGGTATCCAGCCCCTTCACTGTGTATTTCGGCGGATCACCACCACAAGTAAACTCCATCCTCTCCAAGACTAAGAAAGAACCGATATCCATCTCACAAACGGCTCTCACAGGAACAACAGGAAACTATTTTGATAGATTCCTTTTTATTTCTCTCAAACACGATTAGTTATTTTCCAATTTCAAACTGTAAAACCAAAACCAGTTTTATTTAATTTCCATAGAAAGTTGATATTTTAAAGTACAATTGGTTCACATATAATTTTATAATTTGCCTGTCATCAGCCAATGTTACAATTGGAGCCAGTTTAGGTTTTCCTGACCCCAGTAACAACAAAGAAGCCGGGAGAATCACTATCATCTGAGGGCTGACGAAACGTTTCCTTCCAGATTTTCAGGTCTATTCCGGATTCCTGCCAGACTTTTCGCATGTCATCCAACAGAAGATAAGCCGTCTGGAAAACAGGTCCACCAAATTGGTAGCGAGTTTCTTCATAAGTATCCACAGCAACAACCCAGCCGCCAAGTTTCACAAGGGAAACAACTCTTCGCACAATTCTCCGGTAGTCGTCGATGTCGGAAGCTGCAGATTCTGGACAAAATAACGTAACAACAGCATCGACCGGTTTGAGAACGGTAGGGGCCAAGGGATGGTCCTGTCTGACGTCACAGTACAGAACGGCTCTCACCTTCTGTCATATCTCTTCTTCCATCTGGTTTCTAGTTCTTCTATAATATACATAGACGCATATACTGAATACTTTACGTAAATAGATAGATATTATTCATTTATTTTATACTATTAAAGGTGTGCTGCAAGCAGTCATGGTGCTGTGACCAGTAGTATAACGGTAGGATTAGTTAATTGTATAATTAAAACTGTTTATACATAATAATTCGGTTCCTTAATATATTTGACAGTGAACAATATTGACAGAGGTAATAGCATATACTCGATTTCAATAACCATGAAGTCCATAAATAGTAACTGGTATAAAAACCTATGATTCTCCAGTCGAGCCACTTCGTCAAACGTGGTAGAGAAATCGTGGTCCAGAGTTCCATTCCACCATTTTGCTAGAACCTCTCTGTTCCCCTTGACCAGATCACTGAAGTAGATGTCTGTAAAACACGGAGCGGCGCTGATGGCGCTATAGACGGTCGGTCCTGTGCCCACATCCAGCAAAGTTTTCCCGTAAATATCGCCTTGGAAACAAAAGTTAATAGAGTGATTTTGGAGTAATACGACCATTTTACATATCGAAATATTACAAAATCTTGAAACACTGTCAAAGAATCACGTAGAAAACAACAAGATTATTACATTCCAGTGTAGAATTGTTTTCTAAAGACTTACTTTGTTTCTATATTCTACGAATATATTCGCTTAAACACCTGGTGTAAAATTACTATTGGCGCAGTGTTCAACCACGTATCGCTGTGGCCATGAAAAATGGGCCGGAATCTTGTTCTCAGGTCGGCCATCAACGGAGTCAGCAGACGGCTTAGAGGAAAGGCTGCAGATGGAAACTGGAGGAACTTGGAAGATTCAGACTTCTAGAACATCTCACATGAATCGTAAACAAAGTATGTACCGTTCAATAAAATGTGTACCTTCCCGCAGAATATAACGTTTACAGAGTGTTGTCGTTTTTTTCATTTAATTGTGATTCCTCTGTACGCCACCACCATTGTTGCCACCAGTTTCGTCGCCATGTTAATTGGTGTAGTCTTGAGGACACTACAGCGTCAGTCTTTGAAGAAACCATGTGACCTTCCGAGCATCACAGGGATGAGACGACAGAAACTAATGCTGACGTTGTGTGCACAGGTGTACGATAAGCCAGACTTTAATTCCGCTATCACAGACTATTCTTTATCAATCGTTCATTGTTTGTTGATATAAAATCGATTTCTCTACATTTTTTAAAAAAATTAACGAATTCTTGTGATCGAATCTTCTATGAAATTCTTATACCTGCCAGATATAAATAGAATTGTGAAGATGTCATAAGGAATTGATCTCCCAATCCTCAACAAGCATCCACATTGTTGGTAGTGGTCTGATGGTCTGGCCCTTGTTTAGGTGTATGTTTATCATCCCTTTTTTCTACTTCCTTTCTTAATTATTTTTATTTCTCATCAAAAGTGAATAATTTCCTCGTTGAAAGAAAATATTTTTTTGGGGCTGCAAACTTTCATATTTATTTTTAGTTGGAATTTAAATTGAAAGTTATGAATAACAAATCGATTTCCTCTTTCTGGATGTAAAGTGTATACCGTCGGGCGGAGTTCTGAATGTTTATTTTACTCGATTTATTGGAAATTAGTTCCATCTTTCGCCAAACCATTGAGAATAGATCATAGAAATCCTCTTAAGTCAGCGAATCCCAGATGTATCTCGGAAATATATTTGAATAAAATAAGATACTGGAGAACTTCACATTATTTGCTAAATCAATTTTTTTTTACGATTTCTATTAAACCATCGTAAACTCAGGTCTCAGTTGGTTAATATGTATGCTTAGATGAAGCAACTAGTTTATTAATTTTATTAGAATTTACATTAACAGTAAATCGTTTACCGTCTCCTTCATTGTCTACATGTCCACATAGCATTTATCAGCAGATTCCAAGTTATTAGTCGGACGCTCTCGTTTACTTCAGTACGGAAACGGATAATACATGTGTTATCCATATTATCAAGATGTTGTATTGCCTCTCACTTTTCATCTATTTATTTAATAAGATTTTTAAAATCTTTGAAAAAGTGTTGTTGTGTTTCTAAACTTTTAGCTTCCTTCATGCATTTAGTAGATTTATAAAATATTTTTGCACTAACTATGTTTGTGTTTAGAATTTCAAATATCTGATACAATAGATTTCATAGGGAAAATTTCGTAATAAACCAAAATTGTTTTTTCTTTTAGAAATATAATTGAACGGAAAGAAAAGTAATCAAATTAATAAATATCTGTAATACCTTATGGCAACAAGTCCTGTGTGTACCATGAGTTTTGTCTCAAACAAAATTCTAAAAATCTACATTTTATTTTATGTTTACATGATTTCTTTCCTTTAAATTTGTTATGTTCATCAATTGAATCGTTAAATGGAAACGACAGATTTTGACATATTTGTAAATGCAGAAATACGTCCATCAGAAGCTATATTTTGTCTTTGCCCTCTTACACACTCCATTATTTAAATATATATTATATTTTCACCTATTTCATAAGATCAATAAAAAAGATTTATAATAGAAATGTCGAACTTTTGAAAATTATGTTCATTTATGCACTCAATACTTGGTCGGGGGCTCCTTTTGCACGAATCACCGCATCAATGTGGCGTGGCATGGAGGCGATCAGCCTGTGGCACTTCTGAGGTATTATGGAAGTGAAGGTTGCTTTGATAGCGGCCTTCAGCTCGTCTGTATTGTTGGGTCTGGTGTCTCTCATCTTCCTCTTGACATTACCCCATAGATTCTCTATGGAGTTCAGGTCAGGCGAGTTGGCTGGCCAATCAAGCACAGTAATATCATGGTCAGAAAACCAGTTACTAGTAGTTTTGGCAATGTGGGCAGGTGTCAAGTCCTGCTGGAAAAGGAAATCAGCATCTCCATAAAGCTTGTCAGCAGACACAAGCATAAAATGCTCTAAAATCTCCTGGTAGACGGCTGCGTTGAATTTGGACTTGATAAAACACAGTGGACCAATAACAGCAGATGTCATGGCACCCCAAATCATCAATGACTGTGGAAAACTTCACATTGGACTTCAAGCAACTTGGATTCTGTGCTTCTCCACTCTTCCTCCAGAGAGTGGGACCTTGATTTCAAAATGAAATGCAAAATTTACTTTCATCTGAAAAGAGGACTTTGTGACCACTGAGCAACGGTCCAGTTATTTTTCTCCTTAGCCCAGGTAAGACGCTTCTGACGATGTCTCTGGTTCAGGAGTGGCTTGACACTAGGAATGCGACACTTGTAGCCCATTTCCTGGACACGTCTGTGAGTGCTGGCTCTTGATGCACTGACTCCAGCCTCAGTCCACTCCTTGCGAAGCTCTCCAAAGTTCTTCAATCGTCTTTGCTTGACAATCCTCTCAAGGCTGCTGTCACCCCTCTTGCTTGTGCACCTTTTCCTACCACACTTTTCCCTTCCAGTCAACTTTCGATGAATATGCTTTGATACAGCACTCTGCGAACAGCCAGCCCTTTCAACAATGACCATCTGTGGCTTACCCTCCTTGTGGAGGGTGTCAATGAGTGTCTTCTGGACAACTGTCATGTCAGCAGTCTTCCCCATGATTGTGGTTGTGTGTACTTAACCAGACTTAGAGATTCATGGTATTTATACTGCATAAATATTGATTTACTCAAACTCGAAATAAAATATTCTAATATTTTGAGATACGTTTTTCTATTTTTTTGAACTGTAGGCCGTAATTATCAAAATTAAAATAATATAAAAATGCTTAAATATTTTAGTTTACATGTAATGAGTCTAGAATATATACAGTTTTCACTTTCTGAAATAACTGACAAAAAATATTGAACTCTTCCACGATATTCTAATTTTTTGAGATGCACCTGTAAACCACTATTATGATTAAGATACAATCTTTTCCAGCAACTTTTCGTACACCAGTATGAGCCAGTCCTCCAAATAAACCTGTAGCTATCGCAGCTAGAGATGGTTAAATATCTTCGTGAAATTCACCAACTTTTCACAGTAACGATATTTATTTATTTTTCATCAAAATTCTTTAAATCAGTAAAAATGTTTTGTTGGAATTATGTCATAACTCTATGAAGAATTTGAGTAGATATTCTGAATACTAATATCAGAAAATAGTTAGAAAGTAAACTACCATTAAAGTCTACCTTTGATTAACAAAACAGTTTTAATGCTTATTCCATAAACAAATTTAATGCGAATTAATGAAATTTAGAACCCGAAGCTACCTTTGTGATTTTATTTTTATTATTTATCATGTCTTACTTCATGCCCTTTGTTAGTTTCTGCGGCTATTTTACTCTTTCTTTTAGAGTTTAGACCAACAATAACTCAATGCCTGTATTTTACTAAACTCTTCTGGATAAATAATAAATTCTTTCATAGCTTTTGCTTGACCAGGAGAGAACCTCAGTTACTTTGCCCTTATTAAACAATTTTTGTTTTACTTTTGCAGTTATATTATGAGCATAATTGGCATTATCAGCTTTTGGAAGTAGTGCGTCAGTTATATGTAACCACAAAGGCAGATTGTTTTGAATTGTAACAATTTCTATAAAAGGAATTTTGGATTTTTCTTTCCTTGACTCATAATTATGGATCCCATATTTATTTATAATTCAGTTAACGATTAATTTTACTACTATATCAACATATTCAATTTAATATTAAATATCTACGATAAATTCTAATGACTTTGTAGCAACTTTATCAACATAATATAATTTCTGGATTTTATTACATTGAAGTTGGGTGATTTTTAAAATTTTTTCTCCATAGCAACATTTATTAAAACATTTTTTTCAAATAATTTTGTTTCAGATCCAAAATAAAATTAATTCTATTTTGAATAAAAGTCTTAATTTGTAGTCTTTATGAATCTTAGAATGACGAGAATTTTTATTCACTGGTTAAGGAATAATTTAGAAAGACAATAATTTTCTAACACTAGCAATACTTTCAGCACGAAATCAAATAGATTTAATTGTTTTTGGATCATTGAAAACATATCTAGCCATTCCATTCGAAATATCTATCAATAGCTTGCTCATACTAAATTTCTTTTAACTTTCTTCCTCCACAATAATTTAATTTTAACTCGTAACAAATGAAATCTAATTTCTGAAATTCATACTATTTAAATTTTGAGTTGTAAACCAAATTTGAGAGCTTTAAATATCATTTTATTATCTGGTTAATAAACTGAGATTTTTATTTTTTAAATTTATTTTATACCTAGGCGGAAAATTTGAAAATAATAAATATAACAATTAATAGGCATGTGAGTAACGTATAATTAAATCACAATCTTCAAAAATAACATTATCTTATAAAACAAATTAACTGGATTATTACTTTAATTATAACCAGGAAATAAAGTCATGGAGAAAAACACTAATAGAGTTCTGAAGCTATACTTAACATTAAATGAACTTTATAGTGGGAACTTATAACAATGATTGATCCGAGAGTAGCAGGTTATCGATGCCACTGATTGCTATTTAAGATTTGTTATTGAATTTTGCTGCTAATTAGTGGGTTTGCACGTTCCTGAGCCTAAATTTACTGTTGTTTAATTACCCCCATTATCAACATTATGATTTAAAATACTATTTTTATTATTATCATTTGAAAATGAGTAATACGTATCAAGATTAAAGAGCAATTTTGTACTGTTTTTATAGTATTTATTAGATAAAATTGTATTTTTTGCAATACAGCAAAACTATTAGAGTTTTAAGTATTTCTACATATTCATCGATTTTTGATATTTTAATAAAATAACTATTCAACCCATTACATTTTAAAAATGAATTATTTCTATCTATTAAATTTTATTTAAACAGTTGAATATGAATTGCAATTACTTCTATACAAATATTAGATGGTAAAATAAATAAACTTTCCAATTATCTGATCTGAATTTGATGGTAAAACGAAGATTAGACCCAAAATATGGTTGTCAATAATCCAAGAGTAATAAAACTGTTCCCTTTAAATCTGCTAACCAGAACGTAATTTATTTTGTGCAGCTTTTTTGTTGTGATAAAGAGCTGACCTGCGTATAATAATAATAATAATAATAATAAGTAAATAATAATAATAATAATAATAATAATATATATAATAGTAATAGTAATAATAATAATAATAATATAATAATAATAATAATAATAAATATTTAGGGGGAATATTTTGGTCTGGTTTCACATTAGCTAATGGTTCCATAAACCGTGATTTGTAATGAAAGATAATCTAAATGAGTATATTTTGGATTCTGTATGCTGCGAAGCAAATGCAGCCAAACCATCCTTAAAAGCTAAATAATATGGAGAGTCTACATATATTTTTATGTAGTCATCTATTAGCTGAGCCTGGAAATATGATTAAAGATAGTTGATTCCAGGTATTACATCTAGACTGAGAAGTAGTAACTGGAAGCTTCTTGTTTGTGTTTATAGTCGGTTGAAAATAATCTAGTTGATTAGTATAAAAATCTCGCTTTCCTATTATTTTATCATAATAATTCAAATTCTAAAATCTGTATCACTTTTCACAAAATTCTTAGGTGGCAAAATGAATTTCATATAACTTTGAACGAAACCTTTCATTATGCGTACCTGGTTTGTCTGTAACTTCAAACTCATTGTTTGCTTTCCAACATATTATGGTAAAATATTTAAATTAATTAGACTTCATATCATTACTAACAAAATAATTCCAATTATGTTGGAATTTATTTTTGATCGTGAACCAAGGATAATAGTGGTTGAATTAATAGTAATAAAATAGTCTGTTCAGAAAGATTGTGACAGTTGCGGAAAATACAAAATTCATCAAAATTATTGTCTACCACAGGTAAAAATTACTTAACTTTTTAAAGTTTTGTGGCATATAATTCATTTTAAATAAATAAATAATGTATTATTTAAAAATAATTACATTTTCGAATCAATTTACTTCAGAGAAAAACCCCAGATATAATAAATACTTTTTCCTTTAACCAACTCACGTATATTTCTAGGTAATAAAAATAATGATATTTATTCTTTTCTTCCTAATATTTTATGAATTTATTCAACTATTTTGAAAAATTTTAATCGCTTGTTTATCTTCTTTTAATGGTTTCCTCAGCTTCAGGCTGAATTTGACAGTCGCTTCCTTCTATAAACCTGAGAATATAAGAAGAAACAAACCCTGATAATCAGTTATTAAAATGTATTGTTGAAAATGTAAAACTTAAAGTAATACAAAAATTTAACGTATTATTAAAAAGTAACAGCACAGATCAATGTTAAGAGAAGTTGATCACATTTGTAGGAAAAATAATGTTAATGACTCAAGAAGAATTAAAAAGTCATCTTTAGGAGAACTTTCTTGTCTTCCATGGACTAAACAACTTTGGGGAAATCATTTTCCGGGATGAAACTGCTGTTGTTTTGGAACACAATTAGATTCAAGATTAAATCTAGATAATTAACCCTATACCGGTAAACAATCCATCAGTAAAGTTGATCGAGTTTGCTACATAAAGATTTAAGATATTTAGCTTTGCTGGGTTTAGAAAAAACAGGAGGACAGATTTAATTTATCATTTAAATAATATAAAAAAATCCTATTTCAAGGGAAAACTTGATGAAAGTTTAGCCAGAATTGTAATGAATGGTAAAATATCTGATGGGTTTATATGAAAGGTGTTATTGGTACCAGTTGAAATTTAAAAGTAAATGAAAACCATGACGACAGCGCCATCTGTCAGCTGAAAAGTTAGATAAACCCGTTAGGAAATATTATACCAGTACATGGCTTTGTTTTCCAAATACATGGAAAATATTGCGAAGGTCCACTTACAGAATTTGAAAGGAGCACACAGACGGCTATTCAATAATTAGGAATAGAAAATGGGAGGGTGGAGCACGAGGTCTATATGATAAACAACCAGCAGGTGTTTTTACAGACATAGTGTACTGCCGGTACACTACCTTGGAAGGCGATTCCTTCACCCTCATCTTTCAGAGTAACATTGTTTGAAGATTACCCTGTACCATAGGTGCTCAACAATTACCCTGTACCATAAGACCTCAACAATTACCCTGTACCATAGGGCCTCAACAATTACCCTGTACCATAGGGCCACAACAATTACCCTGTACCAAAATCTCTCAGCAATTAACCTGTACCATAGGGTCTAAACAATTACCCTGTACCATAGGGTCACAACAATTATCCTGTACCATAGGGGCTCAACAATTACCCTGTACCAAAGGCCACAACAATTATCCTGTACCATAGGGGCTCAACAATTATCCTGTACCATAGGGGCTCAACAATTACCCTGTACCATAAAACCTCAACAATTACCCTGTACCATAGGCCCTCAACAATTACCCTGTACCATAGGGTCTCTACAATTATCCTGTACCATAGGGGCTCAACAATTACCCTGTACCAAAGGCCACAACAATTACCGTGTACCAAAAGCCCTCAACAATTACCCTGTACCATAGGGTCACAACAATTATTCTGTACCATAGGGGCTCAACAATTACCCAGTACCAAAGGCCACAACAATTACCGTATACCAAAGGACAACAATAATTACCCTGAACCATAGGGCCACACTGGGCAAAGAAAATAATGGGGAAAATAAGTTCTCTGGCCATGAAGCAAAAAAAAAATGAAATACTTTTAGTGAAAACTATCAACCGGTCAGATTTCGAGGCTGGTGGTGAACAAACATCGATATCAAATTACCGAGGGTTGGAGGCGGTTCACGTTTTCACTATAAACGATGGCGCAAAATTCTTACCGACGGACGGATTTACCAAAAGCTAAACTTTGAAAATAAAGCTACTGATCTCACTATTGAGAGAAAGAAGAGACACAATTCGATACACGTAAACTTTCTGGGACGAAGACTTACCAGTTCCTTATCAGGTGGTTTTTGACAGGAATTTTGCGTTGTCTGGCCGATGCAGCTGGTTGCACGAACTTTGACTGTGCGAATAATAGATTCCTCAGAGGAATCAAAGGGGGCGGGATAAATCAAAGAGGGATTTTCGTCAGCCAATCGATCGTCAGACGAGAAGCAGCTGACTGGCGATCCAGCGATAAAATCCGGGCTCAACCCTCGTCCTGCTATTTCGTATATCACTTCCCCTGGCTCTGTCAGAGCCCTTCTTCAGACCGGCCATCTGACCGACATTTTATTCTTTGTCTTGTCCTCTGTCGTCAGGATCTGTTTGCCGTTTCTCACGACCCCACTTTCCATTTCTTTGCTCCCTCGAGGAAGAAAATTAGTTTTAACCCTATGCCAATAACTTACCGAACAGTCGTATCCAGTTCCAGCGTTAACCACCGTCAGTGACCCAGGAACGGATGCTCTACCTATTAAAATGGGAGTGACGTTTCGGGTTAAAAATTCCTCGGTTGATCGATGGACTTTATTAAAAATGTTTTGTTATAACGAAAGATGTCTGACTAATTTATACCTATTAACCTCCGTTCGTTTACGTTATAGCTAGTCACGTCTTCATCAGGACCCCTTGTACAGTACAGATTAATGGGATTTTTTAAATGGTATCCCTAAATAGCTCCTTAATTTGGTAGCGTCAACTACGTGGTGTTTACTACAATAGTATTATTCTTTCGAAATCTTATGGACAGTTTACAAATCGAAGTTGTCATATATCGATGAGAATAGAAATGAACACTGTAATGTCCTATTCCGTATTAATTTGGCTCCCCCATAAATGAGGGTCTTTCATCACAAGTCTAAATATTATGGAAGTGCTATCTAAAATTACTGTAAAATGTTCAGCCAAAGATACCAATGACACAATTCTTTACTCTGGGTTTACAATCTATTGGCTTTACTGTCTCACTAAGATATCTTGGCCATAAATATTGATCAGGTCTATCATTTTTAGTGAATATTTAGAGTTCATTCATTCATGATTATGGAATATGCAAATGAGCTGCAAAAGCAGATTAAATTATCTTCTTTCCCGATAACCAGAGATTTCACTTCTCAATGGATAATGATTGTCACAGTAACGCTGTCTGTCAGTGTGCCTGTGAAGGGTTAATTTATTAAATTATATCAAAATTGCTTTTACACGCAAAAATGACACATTCTTAAAATAGGTTTTATAAATATTTCGAACTGAAAAGAATCATTTTGAATAATTATCAAAAACGTATAAATTAAATCTTTTAAAATAATGTTAATTGCTTCTCATAATTTCTAATTTTCCACTCTTCTAATATCAGTTTTCTTAAGTTATACAGAAATATATCGTAAATTAGCTATTGAAGGACAGAAAAAAATCAGGCAAATAGATAAAGCAGTTGTACGATCAAAAGACCCAGTTGATGTCGTTCCTGCTCCAGTTAGCGAGGTGCAAGCTCTGAGAAAGACCCAAACCCGTTAAGCGGTAATTTCGTACACGATATGCTTTGGGCAGCGACCAGAACAGGTTATCAGGTGCGCTGTGTAATATGGGAGACAACTGTGTACGCACTTTTCTTCTCTGTGGAGGAAATAACGGAAGACGTTTGTAGCGGTTTTAATTTAGCGATAAAATATGTATCACCAAAGCCCCCGATACGCTGAAGGGAAATTATTCAAAAAACAACTTCAAGAAAGTGAAGCGGCGGTTCATTATCGGCTACGATCCAGTAATGCGGCCATTTAGCCGTACGGTGGATTATAGGACTCCGTATTCTCGGCACAAACAAATGCGAGAACAAACTCTGCGTCTTAGACTTAAAATATTCAGCAGGCTTCGGATATTCATCGATATGCATTCAACTCCGTAATTGATAACTAAATCGAAAAGTGCTTATTTTGCGGGCACTGAGAACTGAAGAGTCAAAAAGCCATCACATACTTCAGGCGCCGAGTCTGAGGAGACAGCAGATAATACAGGGGAAGTAACTCTGGTAAAGCAATTTGTTTATTCGAGTCTCCTCTCAATATAAGGCGGTGCCGGAGACGGAGGAAAGGCCAAACTTACCGACGACGTTAATTTTGAAAAGAAAGCAAACAATTTATTGGTTAAGATTTAAAATAACTTTTAAATTAAAAATTTGGCAAGAGTGTGACGAGGATGCTGAGAGACTGGGCGATCAAAGGCGTAGCTGTATCCGTTTTTTAACTGGAAGAATTGATAGAGGCCCAGCCCCATTTCTACCCCTAACCCTCCCGTATCGCCATCCTTGAGTAAGGTTAGTGGATATTTCGCTCTTCAGGAGATAGAAAAACCTTATAATTATTGCAGATCATATATTTGACTGCAATTTCGATTGTTACACTCTGAATTTATTCGTCGAGAGGATCAACGGATCCAGTAGCATTAGATTAGCATTGTCATCTTTGCTCATGAATCTGTGATCGACAGAACCTTTCGAAGATCGCGATATCTATGATACACGATGACTGTCGTTTAATTCTTATAGTACAAAAAGAGAAAATTCTTGGGCGGCCTGGAAACGAGTTTACAGAAGAGATGGGCGTTTGCACGAATTCCGTCTCACGAATCGTAATATTCCACGATCGAATCCTCCTAGGTTTGGATCTTCGGTGATCTCTTCCCGGCGGCTTATTCCATATTTAATATTGTGACATCTAAAATAACCTGCTGAAAATTATCGGTGAGTCTACAAACACTGTAATCTGTAATTGTAGGCGATATGGCCAACTTCTGTCGGCTTCCTGCCACCTGATATTTGATTTAAATGATCTGAGGCATTTGGGGCGCGAATATGCAAGAATCTCTTCACCTGTCGAATTTATTCATAGGATTATAAATCAGGATTGTAAAACCAATTCTAAAGGAATTTATGCAAAAAAACGTAATCTAAAAGACTAATAAACTGATGGCTTTACAGGTGTTTCCTCGTGATTTATGAACCCGTCTTTATTTGGAAACTTATTGGAAATTAGTGTCTGTGATATCTTATGTTTTGTGAGCTCCACGATGCTGCTTTTTGCCCCCTACGTCATTAAATGTTGACGTTCAGATGATCTCTCGTCCATTAGAGGATAATTAGATATTTATTGTTTAAAAAATGTCACACAGCTGCTTCGAGATACCGATACTTGTAAACTTTATCTGCGATTACCATTTCTTGTTTGCCATTCACTAGTTTGTGGTAAGAATTTATATATTACAGCGAAGGCACAAAATACGGAAATATGGAGATCGAATACATTTTTAAAAATCTACTAACGTGTTTCGGGCATTTTATTTGATCTTTTAATTAACTACAAACTAATTTATACGTATATTCAGGTTCTATAATCACTTGGCAGAAAACTAACCGAAGCTTCTGTAACTGCAGAGGTAGGAAAGCTCTCATTGTGCTATGAAAGGTAGAAAACGATCAGATTATTTAATTGTAGATCTTACACCGTCGATCCTTAATGAGTCTGATGGTTAACATATCACACAGTGGATCACAGTGTTAAAGGTGATAGCAGATACTAACCGCTTCATTAACGGTACGGTCCATTAATAGTAAAAGAAATAAAATCTGACGATTCTCCAGTACAGATACATTGTCAAACGTGGAAGGGAGAAATCGTGGTTCTAAGTTCCATTTCACCATTTTTCTGGAACCTCTGTTATCCTCGACCAAGTCGCTGAAGTAGACGTCTGCGTTCACTTTTGATGGGTTTTTTGTCTGTATACTTTATTTGAGATTGTTGCTGTGACGGGAACAGGGATAGGGCATCCATCCCCTTATTGTATAGCCCGCTAGGGGAGTACTATACAACGGTTAATGTCGTGATAAAGGGCACATAATCACTTTACTTTACAGAATAGTCGAAACATTATGATGAAGTTCGATTCATCTATCAGGACGTCAGGTGCAGACAAAGTAAAGGAATTGCAGAAATAATGTACACTTATTTAGGTTTTGATGCAATAATGGTTATTTTACATATCAGGACTCATGGCTCCCACTATCGACAGTCTCTCTGACTTGGTTAGGACGACATTCTAAAAGTTATCGTTTCCCTTTCTCTGGATACACTTGAAAAACTGCTACTGACTATACGAATGTCAACAGAAACTTGTATGTAAATTTATCCAAAGCACCCGTTTATTAATCTTGTTCACTCCTTAAATTAGCGTCTGTGATTCAGTTGAAATCTACCCGAGATTTGCAACAAAGCTGTCAAAATGGGAACAAGTCCAGGGAGAGGCTGCCTGCGACCAGGACGTTTCTCTTAGTCCTGTAACAGATACCCATCGTGATGGTACAGTACTGCTGCGACTGATCGAGCTGTCAAGCCCCCAACAGTGTCATCGTAAATCGAAGATTCGATGGTCCCAGGATTCGATCTAAACCGTCAAAATTGTCTTGATGACCTTTGGCAGCCAACAGAGGTGAGAGAGAGCGCAAGGAAACATCATTTCTGAAAACGTAGCCGCACAGGATGTGCGTTTGCTAAGAAATTCTTTTGTCCGAAAGTCTAAAAGAAATGAAATCACTGTAGGCCAGGACAGAGGGAATTCTCACATGAACGTAGAGAAAATCTCAATGAGGTGGCGATATAAAATCTATCTCACTGGTTAATTGCTAAACAGAAATGTGATTGTGCTATAAACAGAGCTCGAGGAAATGATATAAAAAACAAAGTTCTCTCCCGGATTCCTGGTTTATTTGATTGTATCCTCAATAAATGAGCTTATATTTAACATTAATTTAACTTTGCACTACCGATGGATATCCGATCCCGTTTATTAGTTCTACTGTTTGGCAGATGACAAATGTTGGATAAATAGAAAGGTGGTTACCATTTTGGAGAACAAGTCACGTGAAGCCATTTCTGGAGCAGCTTTCCTCTCTTCAGTCAGCTCAGTGTAGAAGGTTCGAAGAATTCTGTAGATGTCCGACCGATTAAATGAGAAAGTCTTTGACATTCTCCCGCTAACGAACGACAAGAAGAGGTCTACTGAGAAAATAGACATAATTACAATGGATGAGTAATGTACTGTATCACTACACACGTGATATGAGGGCATCAATCATTCGCCCTTTTGTAAAATCACGAGGTCTTCCGAGCAGAAAAAAATATGGCACGTAAACCATTCCGTGATTACCCAAGTCTTGTGACTGACTAATCCGCATGTCTTTCAGCTTTTCCATCCGGATGCAGATGGGTTGGTTCAGACTTACAACGATAACATCTGTCGAGTCTGTATTTGGTCAGGTCAGTCTCGTGATTCCAGTATCATCGATCATCGGTGAGATTTCTTGGAGTAGCCAAACAAATTTCGTACCCAGCTAACTTCATCACTCTACGTTTATTATTTTATAATTTCTATTATAAACTAGCAAATATTTTCTATAATTTTAAAAAAACCAACTGTATCACTAATTATTTTGAACGTAAAAAATTACATATAAATTGTATCATTTCTAAATTAAGAATTTTCATAAGCACTCACTCTGTCATTTACATGATCTTTGCTTCTACGTGTCACGTGAGAATTATTTATTCCCACCAGCGACTAATAAATTAACTAAAGATTATTTTTACTGTAATAAATATTTCTGGTTTACATTCTGAATAAAGTCAGCACCTCTATTCTAGCAGAAAGTTGGTGTTTGAGCCACGTGGAATGGACTACTACAAATACGATACGTTACAAAACTCTAGAAAGACAAACTTTTATTCTTTAAACTGTCAAAATACCTTTTTTTTTGTGCCTAATAAGTATAATTTATAATCACTAGATGTTCATCTTACATTTGTGATATACTTATAGTTCAGTTCTATATTAACTGTCATACAATAGAACCATCAGTTTGTAATATTTTGTACCTGCAACTGGTTGGTTAAGAATTTTCATCATCATTATAAACTTCAGTTGCAGCTTCTGATTCAGTTACCTCGTCTTGCAGATAAATATTTAGTTCTTTCCTGTTTAGATTCGTATTTTCGGATATTAATTTCAGCAAAATTTGTAATTTATCATAAATATATGTCTGAGTTGTTATATATAAATTATTAATTTTATCAGAATTATATTAACCGTAAAACGAATGCTATTTAACTCATTATCTACATAAGGTCTATTAATAGTATCCACGTTAGAAGTTGAAATAAATATATTATCTGCTTAATCTAGATGTTATATTCTATCTGTCACTTTTAATTTATTAACTTAATAAAACTGGGACTTTAATTTTTAACTTAAATACGAATTTTTTTTCAAATATTGTTGTTTGTAAATTTGTAGTTTTTATTATGCGTTTAGCAAATTATTAAACATTTTTTAAACAAAATGACCACAAATGATACTGATTCTTTTTATATTTTATTTTATATTAGCGATACAAAATAGTGTTAAAAGGAAAATTTCCTGGTAGTCCAAGAAAATCTATGTAATAAACAATTTTATTACCTGTATACCTTACTAGATCAGTGGGTATCATGAGGTGAAACTGAAAAAAAGATATGAAGATCAAGATCACGTTTTGTTGCTCAAATGTATATCTGGTAAAGTCATTTAAAATATTTCAAAGATTTCCTCATAATTATCTGAATCAATGTACATTTATCTCTATTGCTGCCCCGTACAGCACCACCAATTCTGCCGACTACTCTGCAATCTGCTTCTGTATCCAGAAGATTATGGTTTATATAAAACAGAAAAGGGATTGCGATTTCATTCTATGGCCAGGTTATTTGGTGAAGTCAGTATTGTCGAGCACAGACGAGATGTCGGGAAGCAACGGCTCAAACACTTTATTGTCTGAATTAACTAAGTACTGAGTCATTTTGTATATAATTTTGTGGAATGGATGAACGGATGAGTCTTACGTCCGTCAATTTAATAACTAAATTATAGCACCAATTATTGGAATATCTCTTGATTTTGTATTCGGTCCAACAAATCCAGTCTATTTCTTTCCACTCTTGCAGACAACATTTTGTAAAACTGATTTTTTTGTTTAGGTCTTTATCTGTATTGTGAACTAAACCTCACGTACAACATTCACCGCTTGTTATACATATGAATCCCACTACAATGATTAAGTACAAACATTTATCAGCAGGTCTGTACAAAGACGGAGCCAGTCCTCCAAGAAAATAAGAGATATGGCGCGTCTACAGATGGAAAATACAGTTTTCTAGCATTTAGTATACTTGCTATCACATATCTTCAAGATTTGAAATAACATTTATAGCGATGGCTTTGTATGTATTTGTTATAAACTTTGGTTAAAATTTATTAGCCCTTTCTTGCTCAGAGTGATGTCATGACATTATCTACAATGTTTTGGTATAATGTTCTTTGATTAAAATTACTGCCATAAAATAGATTAGGAAGTACACTCCCTTAAAATCCTAAAATAAGTTATAAGTACAGGCAGAAAGTCTCCTGATATGTATCACTTGTGACATGCTGCCTTTTAAAAAAATACCTTTATTTTCTATTCTATATTTTATTCTCAACATTATACGAATATAAGGAAAATCGTGACGTAATTGATCTTTTTTTGTGGTCATGCGAAAGTGGGGTGTGTGTGTGTTAGGTTGCATATGTGTGTATGGGATCTTTGTTCAGTCTCCAAATAAACTTTCCCGAATGTTCATCACCTTTTACTTTTGATGTTCGCCTATCGAAAATCTATCAAAAATATTCTGCTCAACTCATTCAGCACACATTTTTTATTTACAAATATAAGAAAATATCGTTCAATTTATTACCCCCTGATTGTACCCGTATCTTTCCCATTAGAAAAAACAACTACAAAAACCTGTTTTTTGGCCGGAAACTTTTCATTAAAAGCATCTATGAGCACCACATCAAACCAATCTATTTTTTTTCGTCCTTTCAGTGAATAAAGTTCTTTAGACTAAACAGATGACACTCGAGTACTGGATAGTACAACCCACAGTCAAAATTGGTGCTTAAGAGGCTTCAACCAAATAAGAGGTTTTATTAGCATAACTAATATTTTAGGTTCAAACATTTAAACTTTTACTTGGTGTACCTCAGACAACCGGTGTGAAGTATAAATAAGACAGATTTAAGTCAATTTTTCGCCGCTACGCTGTTGCTTTAAAGATGGCGGAACGATCTCCTCTTGGTATCTAAACTATTTGTTTCTTTATTTCATGAAGCAATTTTCATGTCCTCACTAAAATAAAATTTGTGAATCAGAAGAATTCAAACAGTAAAGCTCCTTCTGTGAATTTAATGGTCTATTTATTATGTAATTCATCTTTCTTTATGTCCTCTACTAATATCTGCAGCTACTTTATTCGTGTCTTTACTCCGACACTAATTCCATCCCAGTGACTTATTTTATTCTGGTGGATAAACTAATCCATGTTTCCATGGTGGATGCTTGATACGAACTGCAAATAATCAGCATAACGTTTGATAGATATGATTCATTTATCAATCACAATATAAAGATGGGAATTACAGTAAGGCCTCGATTTAACGGACTAATA
>JACATO010000137.1:0-106100 GCA_018389105.1 Nautilus pompilius | reverse complement strand
TATCCATCTACTTATTAAAGAATAAAGTCCTCGGCGAAGACTCGGTTGTTTCCCATGACCGTCGCATTTTCAAACTGAGACATTTTAATATTTCCACTTTCCTCTCTGCTTTCGTTTCAAATCTCTCTGTTCTTCTGTTTATGTCTGACAACCTGCCGTGATTTTCCCGATATTATGGAAGCCGACGAAAGAGCGACTGTGTCGATCTGCTTGAAGCTTGTTTCAGCTGTACCCCATCCGTCCTCGCACCTGCTGCTTCCCTGCGACCCGCCCGGAGTTTTGATTAGGCGAGAGGAATCTCGCTGCTCCCCCATCTTCACTCTATGGCAGTAAGGGTGTGTTGGAATTACCGTAATAACCATTTCTTCTACATCTTTATAACGTGTTTTTGTGAACCAAGTTCTTTGTAGACTTTACGCGCGCACACAGATATCGTTATAAGAAATCTTTTAAAGTTACATATTTTTAAAAAAATGCAAAATTATGAGACCCCTTTTTTATTGTTTAGAAATTTTCCTCCCCCCCCATTACTTCTCCGTTCTATTTTAGCAGTATCACTGAGTAAGAGCATCTTTACATGAGCCATTCAATATTATGTAAAACCCTTGTTTATCAGCAAATGCCATAAAAAACTAACTTTACTTACCTTTAATAACTCAGTTAATAGAAGACAGTGATACTGTTTTTATTGAGTATTAGCTATAGCATATCTTGATATAAGTTAATAAGTTAGTATTGTCACTTTCTGTTCGGTACATGTATATTTCAATAATAATAATAATAATAATACTAATAATAATAATAATTAATAATAATAATAATAATAATAATAAATAATAATAATAAAATAATATAATAATAATAATAATAATAATAATAATAATAATAATAATGTTGCTGCAAATTTAAAAAAAATAACACCACTAACTTATTAGGATAGTTTAAAATTTGCATCGTGTTCGGTTAAATAAATAGATTGGAAGCTGAAAGAAGATGAATATCGCGTGACGTGTGGCTGCTGCTGCTGCTGTTGTTGTTGTTGTTTTCCATTTTAACAAAACTGCGGAAACTATCGCCCCGCGACGGTGGTTCAGCCGAGATTGAAAGAGAGCGATGCGAGATGAAGTGATGACGTTAGGAAATAAATGTGCAGGATTGGGGAGGGGAGACGATAGATAAATAGGATAGAAGAGTGTAAGGGGATTAGAGAGATGGAATTCAAAACAAAAGGGGAAACAATAGAGTACCGAATGTTATTAGTACTAGAAAAGGAAACTTTAGCATCACAAGATGTTATTTTTTTTATAAAAGATGTGTGAAAATACCTTACGGGAGTGATGACTCTACAATAGAATTTAAAAGGTATTTTTGCAATTTAAATTTTTTTTAAAATTACTCCCCCAGAGTGTAAGCGAACTTTCCTATTTCCAAAGGTTTGTTCCGTTTTTTTTATCGGCTACACTCTAGAAAGTAGCGATACTGAGACAGTGGTCTAATCCTGTCGATCTATAACGCCTGTTCACTTTTCGCCGATACCAGTCTGCAACTTTTAGAATTATTAATTTAGTACCGCGCCTGGCAATGTCAGAAATAACTCTCCCTCAGAGGTTTACTGTAATCGTTAAGTTCTTTTGTCGTCGTCGTCGTCGTTGTTGTTGTTGTCTTTATTACAAAGAGAAACGAGGGCTGTCATTTGTGGCTTTGTAGAGTGTGAGGGGGGGGGATGGGGAATTACTATCGCATAGTAAAATACTGAAAGAAAATTATAAATATATTCTTACTCGTAACTTCTGAATATCCGAGAAATTAAAGGCTTTATTGGTAGTTTCATTTCTTCCAGTCAGCTCTTTATTTGATAGTGGTCGTAAAATATCTGGGAAAACCTCGAAAATCAAGTTCCAAAGCAGTCAGGGAATGTTTTTCAAAGAGACGTATGATGAATACGCCTTAGATGAGATAAAGTACAAAGGAATCTAATAATTAAAAAATAACAAAGACAAACCTTCAGTTGGTTCATTTTATTCCTTTGATTATAACTATTGTTATAGTGAGACTTTTATTCTTCTCTCTTTACTCTCTCGAGATCCATCCTTCATATCATCATCTTCTATCTCTCTCTCTCTCCTCTCTCTCATACATCATCATCATATCCCTATCTCTTCTCTCTCTCCTCTCTCTCTCATCATCATCATCATCATCATCATCATATCTATCTCTCTCTTCATCATCATATCATCATCAATCATCATATCTCTATCTCTCTCATCATCATCACATCATCATCATCATCATATCTCTCCTCTCTTCTCTCTCTCTCTCTCTCTCTCTCTCTTCTCTCTCTCTCCGACCTTAGTCATCTATACTTTCACATCTACGACCGCCACGTAATCTTTTTAAGTTTGCTCAGAATTAGCATCATAATCTTCGAATCCGCCATTTAAAAAAATTAAGGTGCTGCGTAAAACTTGTTACATACTTGGTTGTATACACTAAGTGAGGATAACTGAATCACCCAATATAAAAGCATTTGTTTTGTTCTTGTACGTATTTGTTTTCAGATAATGTGGGTTTTTTTAAATGTAGCAAAGTGTTATTTATTGAAGTTTACTTACTTATTGCTTGATCTACAGTTTCACCTCTACAAGGAATTGCTACATTAAGAATGCTTGGTAAGAAAATCTCCAAAAGATACAAAACGATGATAACTAATTGAGTTTATGATATTAAGAATGCACTTTTACGTTTGAAACACGCGATGAGCACCTAGTATGTTGTTAAAAAGCAGACAGTGACGTAAAACTCTTGAAATCTACTACAATTTTACTAACGAATTAAGTTTTCAAGAAATAAGTAAAAGGTAAAAAAAAAGACGAATTTTCACAAATATATTTTTTTTTTAATTTTTTAATTTAAAAACTGTTTTTTATCGTTTTATTTCCTACTTCCCTCTCCCTTAGTTTTTTCACTTATTCTGGACAGTGTCAGCTGCAAACTCTCAGACTTTTTCGTCTCTCCCTTTTACTGCGCCACAAATGAGAAGATCGCGGCGTCAGATGTTAACCTTGGAATCGGACCGTGTATTTAGGCAATGGGACGTCGATAGAAGCAAACAGGAAATCTCCATGACTTTTGTTATTCCGCTGTCGACTGCTAAAATGGTGACTTAAGTTCAAAAAAAATATATATATATCGCTTGTGCATTCTCGACGTCTAAAGCCAACGAAACGGACACTTCGTTCTGTGAAGAGTAGTGTGAAAACCGAGAGCCGACTGTTGGAAACAGATTTGGCAAAGAAAAACATGCAAATGTACGCGAAAACTACCAGGCATTATCTCCACGGTATAGGATAGAGAATAATGGTGAGGCACAAACCAATTCTTACTCCGCGATATGTAAGTCGTGGACAGAAATGAGTGATGCAGATGCTATTACGCCCTCCTGCCTTTTGGAACAGTTATTTCGCCCCCCCCGATGAGCCCAGATTTTTTACAGTTACTAAAACGTGGCTCTTAATGATTATGGTGCTTTCCAGCGCAAGAATTGTCATCGAACTATGCGAAAGCTACCACAAAATACAAGGGATTTGTTTGTCATGACTTGGAACGCGAATTGGGCCCGCAAGTAACCGTGATTTCACATGATACGTCAACTGTTTGTTCGTGTCAATGATTATCTGTCCAAAGATGGTGGTATTTCTATGGATGATGATGATGCTACAGTTCATGGTGAGGGCATCAAACCTCTGCCATATCCTGTCCAGTGACTGGATGTTAACCCCACTGAGCATGTGTGGACTATCCTCAACGATTTCTGCTTGGCTTCGTAAACTCCACTTTTCGCGAATTCATAATGTAGACACCAAAGTTATTATCTTCCTCAGCCAAAGTGTTGTTTTTTTCCTCAAAGGTTTATAGAATGATTTGCTTCTGGCACCAAATAATTCTTCAAAACAATCTCTTTTTCTTAACCATCTGATCAGCCAGGGTTCAAGTTTTGTTTTCTCAAAAAAAAGCTACAGAGGCCTTTTCTCTAAGTGTTCGATAGAATCAGAATACACAGCTTTAGTAACTTCTCTGTAAGACCCGAATGTCTCTTTTTCTTTGACTATAGTCTTTTAATCTTTGCTAAGGAATATACACGTTCTCTTAACCTGGACAGCTCATATTTTCTGATTTTTGTGAACCCCTTGCATCTCGAAAAAAAAAATTGTGTCTTCAATATCGATAGACTGCAGCACCTTGATACCTCTTTTTTTAAAATCTATAACGTTAATGTCCTCCGTTTTTGTTTTGTTTTAACAACGTGCACCTTATCAGACTGATGAATTTTCTCTCTCTGAGTCAAGCTGAGCCCATAGGAAAGAATACTAATAAGAGAAGCGAGTCTTGTTCAACCACAACCCCCCTAACTTTATGTATGTCGATGTCTGTTTCTCTCTCTTCCAAAACGCTTATACCCCCTTCACACCATTACTACTTGGGTTAATCTAGCGCTCACGAATTTTAATTTTACTATAGATTTTTATTTCGCTTTTACTCAGCAAGGAATTCACGCTAAACGGATTTAGTTTTGTGACCACGTGGTATCTCACTTGGTTGTTTAAGGAAGTGCCATCTTTAGAAAGATAACCAATCTGTATTAACATAAGATTAAGTTTTAGACTTTGGATGACAGTAATAATAATTATAAAAGATGTATAGTAGAAAAGTCTAAAAATGCGCAAAATAATTAAGGCTTTCAGTGTGTGAAAGTGAAAAAAAAAATTTCTATTTTAATTATCCACAGTTACTGATGCTAGAGAGAATAGACAAGTTGTCTACAATTTAGTATAGATCAAAGCAATAACATAATTAATAAAATGAATATATCACCAGAAAATGTAATTAGCTACGATAGTTTAAATCAATTTGAAAACCATGTTGAATATTTCTTTTCTGCTTGTCTTGAACCGTTCTCCTGTCTGAAGATTTCACTCGATAGTAGTATCGTAGACATCTTTTATGCCCGATTTTGTGGAGGAGTAGTGAAAGACCGGAATTGGTGTAGTCCCAATAGCCGTTGCCATCTATAAAAGTCGCAATAAAATGGAATATTTTAAATTCACAGAACAGCATCAAGAAAACAAAATCAAAAATTAGTAAAATTTTCTGAGGAAAAAATCAAACTTAACTAAATCTGCAATTTAGTACATTTCCTTTAAAGTCAACACGTTGAGAATTTTAATTATGCTTGATTTCTTTTTTTTGAAAATTTGTTTGCGAAAATAAAAAAAAAAGATTTCAAAACACAAGAAATTAAAACAAAAGTGTTGCTCCATACATTTTTTTTCAGTTTAAAGATAACATAAAAAGACCAGAATGAACTAATTGCACATGAGACATTATTTGTGACTGGAAACTCAATTTAAAAACAACAACACCAACAACAACAACAGCAATTTGCATGATACAGTTTGCAATTTTCGTTTCAAAAACGGTTTAAAAAAATTCTAATATTCAGACGAAATGACTTTATTATTAACCATCTCTTGGACAAGAATGAAGAAAAATTCATTTACTACGATTAAATAAGTGTTCAAAATAGACAAAAAAAGAGAAAATATTACTCAGAATTCTTTTCTCCTTTTTCTCAGTCTGGACTCTGAATATATTGAGATATTGAGATAATCGTGACGTTTTATTTATGGAAATTAAAGGATTAGTTCGAGGTTTTTCCTCTTCATCTTATCAATAATAATACGATTTACCATTGAACCAGGGTTTTTAGATCTTTTCCCATCGCCATCACGAGGGAGCAGTGCTGCAGGAAACCTTTTCTGATGTCCAAGGTTATTATTTTTTAGTAGATGCTGTGCAAAGGGCATCTTTCTGTCCATTCTAAAAGTGTCAGAGTAGCTTGAGCTGGTCTCAGACCCGCAACCCGTTGTTTGCTTAGTTTTCGAATCACAGAAAATTACTTCATCTGATCAGGAAAAGAAAAAGAAACTGTCATTGCCAGATCATGCATAATCCTGTGATTACCAAGCTAAAGGTTAAGGAGAACTCTGTCTCAGATCGCGAGATACCTGAAGCAATCCACTTGACTCTGGAATCCAATACACTATGTAAACATCTAGTGCTGTTGTCAGAAATACATGGATAGCATTATTTTGGTAAAATGGTTACATACCTAAAAAAGATGGCATCTATTGTATTGATGTCGTGGAGACGTGGCATGAGACATAACTAAAGCTATTTAAACAAGAAAAATAGAAACATTCGGAAAATAACAACCTTTCAGACTAATATAGGTCAGGGCAAGACCCTGATAATAGAAAGTTTATAGTTTGCTTGGAACTTAGATTTATTAGTAGTTGTAACAGAAAATAGAAACCTTAACTAATCTTACAACTACTGTACTTCTAATTATATATTTTCCCGTAACATAAGCAAACCTTGTTTGTGTATATTTTATGACTTTGGATGTCTGCCTGAGTAATAAGTAACTCTTTGCGTGAGTAAGTGGTAAGTGAGAGAGAGAGAGAGAGAGAGAGAGAGAGAGAGAGAGAGAGAACTTTACTAAGTTCAGTACACCAATCTCACCAAACTTTTAAAATATCATTTTCTTCTAAATTTTAAAAAATACAGTATGTGTCAAAAATAATTACTCCCATAGTAATTCTTAAGATCTACATAGTTAAAGAGCAGAAGAATTTTAGAGAAAAGTTAAAATGTGATTGTATATAATAAAGACTCTATAAATCTTCTGGCCTGCAAATTAAATAAGTTAATTTTGTGGTGTAATTAAAAAACTCAGGTCATGTATTTTCTAGATTTATTTTAGAGAAAATGACAGATTGCTACCATGTGAATAAAGAATCTCAATTCGTCATCAAACCCGATTATTCCTGTTTTTCATCTTTAGTACAAATAAGATCTTGATATGCTCACTACTGCAGTAGGGCTTGCTCTTTGTTCTACATATAAAAAGAATCTTGCTTGCAGAACTGGTGGAGAGAGCCATCGGATCGTATACCGGGAAAAATACTGGAGTTTGGAATAAACACACATCATTATCATTCGGAGCTCTGAGAATGAATGTAAAAATCACGTGAAGAACACGCGCATCACATGACACCGTTTCACTGATCTAAAAAGATCACGTGGTTTGTAAAAATTTAATATTCTAAATGCATGTTTGCTTGTGTATGAGTTCGAACATCGTACTGAAGAATACTAAAAAAAAAAAAAAAAAACCAACAAAACAAACATTAGAGGTTTTTTTTAGCGATGTAATAAGAAACAAATCATTGGTAATAAATATTATGCTAAGCAAAACGTTAAGGTATTACGTAAAGTTTCGGTTAATGATTAAAGCTGAAACTTCATTGAACCGAGACGTTATCCAACTCGTATCAGGTCGCTATTAGAAGTTGCTACTAAATTTCTGCCTCTTGTAAAACATTTTCACTGGTGGTTTCCAAGCATATTTTCATCATGTATCGCCACATTTTTCATCTTTGAATACTTTACAAACATGCTCGGCGAAATAAAGCCACTAAATCCATCTGTTTCCCGATACTCACTGGTGTTCATCTAAAACATGAACTTTACATTATATTTACCTTGAAACAAAAGGATTTTTGTTGACTTAAAAAAAACATATATAGTATGTAAACGTTTTCTATTAACGTTCCAAAGTGACGCAAATGCAAAATTACTTTTTTTCAAAATTATCTTAAAATGATAAATGGATAAAAATGTAAAGCCAAAAATAAGAATTTTCCTCTTATGACTCTTGTTTTCTACCAGAATAATTAGCTATATATTAAGGTGGGATAGAAACAACTGTATGATTTTAAAAAAGACAACTACTGAAATACAGATCTATACCGGATCGTCTGATCTTCGGCACGCACGCGTTTCTCGAAAATTGTTCAGAAAAGATATATAATATTTTAAACTTAAACAGAAACGGGGCCGACTGGATTGGTCAGAAAGCAGGGCTTTGCGGTGCGAATGCTCTCGAGTATTTAGTTCCCCGGTGAATGGCCATTCATCTCTCAGCTTTGGTCTGAGAAAAAAGGAACGGAAAAAAAACTTTTTTGTGCTTTTTTGTAGAGAGCGCGGCTAAGATTCCAACCCCCTACTGACTGAGATGTTGATTTATGTGAGCCACAATTCTTTTCACGTTCGGATCCTTAGAAGAAAAGAAAAAAAAAAAAGAAGAGAGAGAGAGAGAGAGAGAGAGAGAGAGAGAGAGAGACCCAGCGTACATGGGATGGTAACGAATGGACTGCATAATATACATAAAAATGGGGTTCAGCAGGATCGCTTGATTTTTAAAATACGGGTGCAAACGTATAAAAGTTTCCGGTTAAAAAAAAAAATTAATATATATTGCTAAATTTTCTATTAATTATTTTATTAATCAAGCTATAAAAACAATATCGAAAAGGTTGTTTACCCGCCAGCACGATTTAAATCTGAGGTAAACTTTGCAGTTTTAAATTTCTTAACGACAAAGGGCTCTGCTTTCGTTTTCATACAGAAATCGTTCACGAAAACCAAAGGGTAATTTCGACCTCAGCTTTTGGCAAGATCGTGGTCGGGTTTAGACCTCTCCCATCTTTAATTAAAACTAAAACAAACTAACCCGACCAGAATCGAATACAATAAATACCACACGTTTCGTACATCGGAACAGTCAGTCTACGAGGATTCAGTGCACCGGGAGAGCCGATGGGTTTTCTACCATCTACTGGAGCCCCCCCGTTCGTTTGCTTATGTAGCAGAATGAGCGTTGTTTCTCCAAATTCGAAAAATCCCAGAGGCCCCCCCTATGAGTGGCTGGAAAGGCCAGTAGTGAGATCCCGTACGGCTGAAACAGACTGACACTTTAATATCCTATGAATAAAAAAAAAATGGTTTTATTGCAATTTTTTTTTTGCTTTTGCTTTGCTAAAATTTCTTGCAGTTAGTGGAAGTGAATAAAGCTGGTGTATACAATACCCTGACCCACCTCGATCGACTAAGTCATCAAGGGTGTAACATCTTTAATATTTAATATTATCATGCAACTTAAATTTGTACTTTCTATTGAATATTCAATATAATTTATTTTACGACAGTTCTAAGTAAGATTTAGATGAGATCGATATTTCGGGTAACATTTGTTGGAAAGGTACGCAAGGGTATATGCTAAGAAGCTGTTGTATATGTAAATAAGATTAGTTCCAAGAGAAAGACTTAGATGTAGCAGTAAAACGATATCAGATAAACCGAAAACTTTTATTAATCGGACAAAAAATTCCTTCCGAGGCAGCCACTTATTAACATATTAACAGGAGTAGTTGAGAATTTCATTAAATTGTATTCAGGTGTAGATAGAGGTCCAATTTCGACTGCCCTTTAATAAGCGTTTAGAATTTTATTTTTTTAAAAATTTAACTCAAAAAATTTGAGTTATAAGACCAAAAACTTTATTAAACTTAGTGCTTTGTATTCTGCTTCTGTCTCACTGTAAACAAAATAGTGTTTAAAATGATGAACAACTGCTGAAAGCCTAGTTCATCCGGAAATTAAAACTTTTTTTCCTTTTATTTTTGGTTGCGATCTCGGCGTAGTTTCCACAGAATGTAAAGTCGGCTGTTCGCTTACCTGTCCATTATTACTATTATGTAGTTTACGCTCACAGGGATTCGCAATCGAATAACGATGGCTTGGTCTCCGCGAGAACCGATTTTCTCTTTTCCCATCGCAGAATCATTACGTTTCAGTACTTAAGAATCCTTCTACTGATTAAGAAATTTTGAATCGTTTGAAAACTCGGAATGTGGATCTGCCCATTTTGTGTGATGTTCATAATAAAAAATCAGATGTGTCTGTTCTGCTTGGAATTGACAAATTTACCGCACCTTCTAAACACAGCATGTCGCCTTAGATATTTATTTAAAAGTTGACGTGTGACATTTTCTTTTATTCCTCTAACAGGTAGAGCTTTCTGCTAACCTTTCTTACTACTCATCTCTAGAGAGAAGTGTTCGCCAACACTTCAAAAGACGAAACCAATTTCCATTCGTATTAACTTCCACGGCCTTTACAGTTGTCTACGCGGCACGAAAAAGTAATAATTCAATCCCGACATTTTTCTTTTGAAATAGAAATGAGAGACTGAAACTGAAACTTTTCTGAGCAGGATACAAGCGATGGGTGCAGGGTTATCTAAGCATCTCTTCATCTTTATTTTCTATTCTCTTAAACTCTTGCGGACATCGATGACCTCTTGGCTTTCTTATAATAGCAGTGTTCGTGCTTCTTCTAAACCGCGCAGATTTACATTGATTTAGGTTTTGAGAATGAAATAAGCGCCATGTATTCTTTTATACAAGTTGAATAGTTGGTGGGGGGGCAGACTTGTAAATAATACATTAACAACACAAAGCAGTAGGTTTTATTGAGGAAATATCTGAGTCTTGCAAAACATCGCTTAAAATGGCATTATTTATGGTAAAATGACGAGCAACTACACATTTCTGCATTCAATAAAGACTTAAAGATATTTAATTATTCCGTCCATGAATAGGTTAAGCACGTCAGTAGTAGTATCGTCTAATAACCATCTGTACGTATCATGAGACAGTGTAGTGTGTAATCGTTCCTCAGTATTATGAACTGATACCACGCCATGATGCAAGAGGGTTACAATATAAATAATAAGTATTAGATCATTAGAGACAAACCTAGCGAAATGCCTTATTATGGAAGTAACTTTTCTATAACTTAGAAATATAAATAAATAATTAAATTAACTAGAAATTTATAACACGTATATATTAAATAGCTTTTATTTCATACTATTTTAATATTATTGGTAATTTATTACGATAAGTTTATATAACATTTTAATGTGCAACTATTCCTGTTGGTTGGTATCCTAAATACAAACAGACAAATGAAAATCAATTGATAATTTTGTAATCTTTTCGCATTTTTAAAAAAATATTACAAGTCGAAGAGGCAAAAATTGTTGTACTACCGTTTAATTGATTTTTGTACGTTTATAAGAATAAGATGACAGATGACAAACTTGACGACAGGTAAACTGGCGTGTCTTTTATCCTCCGCTCCTTTGCCTCGCACCTGTGGCCAATGTCTGAAGTTGGCCCCGATAATACCCTTGAGAAGTTTCCTCATAGGCGGCGTGGAGCTGGGACGCGAGGGGCCATCCTCGAATTCAAACGAAACTCTCATCAGGGACCGTACGGCTTCATCAACCGACCGGTCAGTCATCGTTTGTCCATCCTTTTCTCTCGTCTTCACACTTTCCTCCCACCCGTCTCCGCGCCCGTTTCAGACCTTTAAAAGGCACTCCGAAACTTGGCTTATTCCGTCCGTTTGATTAGCAACGAATCGAAGTTAACAACAACCTAAAGAAACGGAATAGATTTTTTTTTTTTTTTTTATCTATAGAAGTTTCTCTCCAATAAGTCGCAAGCATTGGAACCTTTTGTCCGTTGTCCGTCTCGTTACCAGCGAATTTTAAAAAAAAGTGAAATGATCGCAGCCTTTCGGTGAAGACCACATATTCGTTTCCCTTTTCGGTTAGAACCGATCAGGTTTGAAAGGCCGGCTCTCTGAAGACATCTTCTAAGTTTCCATAGACGTATTGTTATGCTTCTATCGCTTTAATTCCAAGTGTTAAAACCATTCCAGAACCGCGTCTTTGCGTCTCTCCGAAACCGCTAATGATTTTTCTTTTCTTTGTGGGGGCCCAACTTTCTTTTGTATCTTACTAACTTAGTGCATAAAACCGGCCTCGGGTATCGATCCCCAACCTTGCAGACTTTGTAACTATACACCGGCGGTGGGCGGTAAGTCATCTTTAACGTGAATTCCGTAAATTCGCCGGGGTTTTATCCATCTTATTTCTCTTTTTTTTTTGCAAGCTCTGAAGCCCGACCGATATCCTCACATTGTGTATCTTTTATCCCTTTTTTTTGCCCACAAATTAGGATTGATAACACTTTAACTGGCACATAATTTGGTGCATAGACGTTAATCGCGGATGCGGGGCTTTCTCTGCAACAGTCTAAATGAGATGCTGTTTTTTGTAGCTCTGAGAGCTCTTGTTTGTTTGTTTTTATGGGCATCTTTTGTCCCTGGTGTACCGACTCATTAATTCGATTTAAGAAAGCAAAAGTCAATAAGCGAACCAATCGAGAAAAATGAATCTTTGGTTGTTGTTGTTTTTTTTGTTTTTAAAGGATATCGACCTTAACTAAAGGACCGTTAAGTTAACTTGTATATCTAGTTATCCTAACCGTCCTAAACTTTTAGTGACGTGGAGCTGCGGGATTGGCTGACAGCACCATCCGGGTACTACGGTTTCTGTTTACTAAGAAGAAAGTTTGGCGTTAAGTAGATTTTTTTTTTATTTAGATTTTTGAATGCGATATAATAAAATTCATTTATGGATTTTTTTCTTAGAATAACGTCGAGAATTAAAACAAAAGCTGAAAAATATCCTTGTGATCTATTTCTTCCTGAGAGAGAGAGAGAGAGAGAAGGAGGAGGAGAGAGATGAGACAGAGAGAGAGGGGGGGAGAGAGATGGAGACAGAAAGAGAGAGAGAGAGAGGAGGAGGAGAGAGACAGAGAGAGGGGAGATGAGAGAGAGAGGAGAGAGAGAGAGAGAGAGAGAGAGAGAGAGGAGGAGACAAACAGAGAGAGAGGAGGGGAGACAGAAAGAGAGGGGAGAGAGACAGAAAGAGAGGGGAGACAGAGAGAGAGAGAGAGAGAGAGAGAGAAAGGAGAGACACAGAGAGAGAGGGGAGTGGAGACAGAAAGAGAGAGAGAGAGAGAGAGAGAGAGAGAGAGACGAGAGAGAGAGAGAGAGAGAGAGAGAGAGAGAGAGCGAGAGAGAGAGAGAGAGAGAGATGAAGAGAGAGAAAGAGAGAGAGAGAGAGAAGAAGAGAGAAAGGAAAGAGAGGAGAGAGAGACAGAGAAAGAGAGAAAGAGAGAGAGAGAGACAGAAAGAAGAGAGAGAGAGAGAGAGAGAGAGAAAGAGAGAGAGAGACGAGAGGAGAGAGAGAGAGAGAGAGAGAGAGGACAGAGAAAGAGAGAGACAGAGAGAGACAGAAAGAGAGAGAGGGAGAGGGGAGAGAGAGGAGCTGGGGCGAGCAGAGAGGAGGGGAGCGAGGTCGAGGGAGGAGAGAGATGAGACAGAGAGAGAGGGAGAGATCGAGAGAGAGAGGAGAGAGAGAGAGAGAGAGAGAGATAGTCAGTACAGAGAGAGATGTGGTTCTCGGTAAGATATATGATAACTGTCAATCGAGTTCGGCTCCTGTACACGGATGTATGCAATGAACATTAAGTTAGTAAATCAGATATTTGTAGCCAGGCACGCTCATACTCAAATGAAGAAAAGAAGTACGTTAATAATGGCTGCACGAGATACCGAATAAAATACCAACACTGTGATAGTTATTTCTGATAATAATTGTTGTTGTCGCGGAAGATAACGTTCTCGTGCTGTTCTAACAGTTCTAACGTGTTTAATCATAATTTGCCGGTCCAGCATCATGAGTTATTCCCCCTGAAAGGAAGTCACGAGCTGTTACCTACCGGCATGTAACCCCGGCGATAATTTATCCCTTGAATTCAAAAAAACCTGTCACGAGTTTATGGCAGCCTGCCCACCTTGTATCAGTTGGTCTTGCCGTTTGACTGTACTAAAGCGACAGCTGTAGATTCCATCCTTTACATATTTTCAAGTGTTTGCGCGTTTGTCCGCTACCCTGTTCACGGCCGAACCGTAGCCCGTAGAGGCCTCTAATTCTGGACGTAGGTACCTCAGAATCTGGGCGAGGTATTAAGCTACTTCACGTCGGCCTAAAGCCATACCCACTCCCCCGCCCCCCGTGCAGATTCGCGTACCCTAGCTAGGCGGCCCGTCACATGCAAATTGAAATGTTAATCGGTTTCAATTTATACTAAGCAGACCTGTTTTACATAAATGAAAACATTTACCCTTGGGCAGAATTTAAAAAAAAAAAATCTTTCTTTATTTCACTACTTCCATTGTTTAGAATGGCACGGACTTAGACGTCGTCCCCTTTTTTTGTTCAGATTTTCGTATTTCGTCTGATATTTCTTCCCAACTCCAGCTGCCTCCTGCCCTTTCTGTCTTCGTCATTCCTTCGGTTTCTCTCCGCCACCAGACTCCGCTGTCTGACTAAATACAGAAAGATGGAAATGTACCGCGCGATTATCATTAAATAGCAAATCCGTTCGGATAGCTATGGCTTGTTAGAAGTCTGTCGGTTTCACAACTGTAATCGCCTTCACGCCGAAGTACTCGCTCTAGAAGCTGCTCGGCTACAGATAACGTAGAAGAAGAAAAAAGTTTTAATATATTACAGTTATGCGAAAACAAAAACAACCTCTCCACGGCTTAGCTACATTTGTATGTTACACCTTAACAGTGAGAAACTACCATTTGACGACCTTCCAATGATAAAAAGAAAAAAAAATAATAATTCAGTTAGATAAACTAAAGACGCATCATGATAAGTATTTACATATTATCCAACCTCGGTAGGAGAAAAAACTGTGATAATATAGCGTATGGACTGTTTTCCTTTGCCTGGCTTTTGCGAATAAATCTATATAAATACGGCCGATATTTTCTTTATGAAATCAACCTTTCGAATCATTTAAACTCGAAAATTTGTAGCCTTAAGTTATTTATTACCAGCTGATTATATGAAACCATGAAGAAAATATAAATATTTATAACGTATGGAATAATGAACTCAAAAGTAACGATCAACGAGTTATGAAAAGCATAGTGAAGGAAAATGGATAGGTGGTTCATGATTAAGATTTGGTGTGGGGGAACTTTACCTTATATAGTGATGGACGTCACCGAGGGCTCACGCAAGTTGAGTATAATTAGAACTATGGGAGCAGTGGAATTTTTTAGCCAACCCTGTACTGCACAACCTCCTCGCTGTTGTTTTTTCTCCTTTCTTTAAGTTGCTCTTTTTGTGTGTAACAGTTTGAGATTGTTGAATAAAGAAGCCCAGAGGCTGAGAAGTTTGGTTTAGATATAATTTTAGCTTTTCATGTGGGCTTTAGGAAAACTCGGTGTTTCCATTCTTCTTTTTATAAAAGAGTTTTCTTTCTATCTTCTCCAATCTGTGTTATAGCTTAGTAGATGGTCGGGGTCAGGGTCAGGGTTAAAGATCATTTGGCATTTTAGTGTGCGCGTGAGTGTTTGTATGTGTGCATGTTTGTTTTTGTATTAAAGTATATGCATGTGTGTGTGCGTGTATGAGTGTATTTATGTTGGTTTGTATGCATGCGTGCGTGTGCGTTCGTACGTTTGTAACTGTGTGCGTATGGCGTGTTTATACGTGTGTGAGTGTATGTATGCGTGATTGTAAATGTGTGAGTGCGTGCATGTGCATGTGTTTACATGTATGTGAGTTTGTGTAAATGTGTGTTTGCTGTCTGTGCGCGAACGCGTGCGTGTACGTGTGTATGCATGTACTTGTGTGTGCGCGTGTTTCTATATGTATTTGTGTGAGTTGGTGTGTATGTTTGTATGTGATTGTGTGTGCATGTGTGTGTCTATGCGTATGTTTATTTGTACATGTGTTCGTGTGTTTGTACGTGTTTGTTCTAATATGTTTGCACATGTGTGTGTGTGTGTGAGTGTGTGTGTACTTGTGTGTGCGCGTGTTTCTATATGTGTTTGTGTGAGTTGGTGTGTATGTTTGTATGTGATTGTGTGTGCATGTGTGTGTGTCTATGCGTATGTTTATTTGTACATGTGTTCGTGTGTTTGTACGTGTTTGTTCTAATATGTTTGCACATGTATGTGGGTGTGTGTGTGTGTCTGTGTGTGTGAGTAGCTGTACAATATATGAGTCGATTTTTTCAAATCAAGATAGTTTCAGAAAACTGCTTTTTTTTAAAAAAAATTAAAAGTAACATAACAGACTTTCTAAATATGCTTTAAAAAGAATAAATAAGCAGCGGGTGTATAATTTTAAAATTGGTTGCGCTAATGCATCAGTTTATGATAAATGAGAGCCTGTTCTGAAAAAGAATAATGGAAGATCAATTTCGCTAATTATAATTTACTGTTTTATTCTGGGTCTGAAAAATGTCAAGAAATTACAATTTACAAAATATCCACCTTGCTATATATTATTATTTATGTCGGAAATCGTGATATCGTCTCAGCCTTTTTCGTTCAGGTCTGATGGCGTATTTCGTGTTTTTAAATGTTAATACAACTCGGCTGTTAGAATAAATCTAAGCTGTTGTTTACAAGTCGATAAAATTTACATAATAAAGAAAGTTGTAAAAAAAAACCTGACAAAATAAAGAAAAGGCCTAGAACATCAATTCGATGAGAAAATATACTTTTCCCTTAGTTATATGCTCTTTATTTAGCAAACTACACCTAATTACATGCGTGTGCTAGCTTATTAGAATATTACAGGTAAATGCACAATCTATGTAAAGTTAAGAAATTATTATTTTTATTAGTGACTTTCATTTTTTTACTTGTTTATAAATCCTGTTGGTCCTTATATATATATCAGCACCTGTGTAGGTATATGGGTATAAGGCCAGGTAACTTAAAATGCACCTGAACGAGTACAAGATTAAATTCTATATTCACTTATCAGCTGATAACTTGTTTAAACGACACATTTTCATGTTGCGCCTTTCTCTCTGTTCGAACATCATGAAGTGCCGCCGTTAACGTCATTCTGAGTACGACTAACTTAATTTACTCGGCCTCTGTAGTCTTAGCAACGCCTGGTTGTCCTCGAATTATCTTCGTAGGATGCCGAAAAGAGTGTCCTCGTTGGTAGACAAATAAAAGGAAGCTTCAGCGAGTTCTTTTTTGATGGAGTTTCGCGTACAGAGTCCAAATAGCCGAAATCTTCCTTTTTATTCTTTTAAAAGCTTTCATCTTACAACTGAACCATTTCATCATCTGCCTTCGTTTCAGAAAAAAAAAAGGAGAACAAAAATTGCTGAAACTAGATAAACCGGATTCCGAAGGAGAAAACATCAGTTTCGGTTGGATGTGGATATTACAAAGAAATACTTGAAAACACTCAAGCACAAATATTTGATGTAGGGTGGGGCCAGGGGACTTACCGCAGGTGCGAAAATACAGGTGACCTGTTATATATTCTAATTCAAGTATAATCTAATCAGTGACTGACACCAGACATGGACAGCATTCAACTATACGAGATACACAAACGTAAATACATACATACCAATGTAATAGAGCGATTAAAATAAATCTATAATAATATAATAATAATAATAATAATAAATAATAATAATAATAATAATAATAATAATAATAATAATAATAAAAAAATATAATAATAATATCTTTTTCAGTTACATTCTGTTTTTAGTTAAAAAATAACCAAAATAAATATAATATTTTTCTTTCATCATATATTATCCCAAAATAATGTAGTATTTTTTTTTACCAGATCGATAGAAACAGGCAAAGTCTAGAATATGAAAAGAATAATGTTAAAGTAATGTTTTAATTTAAAATTTAAGGCAGAGATTGCAATGTGTTAGCTGCTGCAACTTTTCTTAAGTACGACCTTTAGTGTTTCTACTTACTTTTCACACCAATAAACTAACAGGTTCGCAGCACGATTCTCACTGATTATACAATTTAACTGTATCACATTTTACAAGCAGATAAATTCCCAGGATATCTATTATGATGATCTCACGCAACTCGTTCGTGTCCAGATTGACGCTGTATGAGAACGGAGGTTATAGCATCAGAATCACCGGCCAAAACAAACGAGGATTTCGACAAATTCAGCTTACTTCCTTATGCTTGTTTACCGCTGAAAGGTCGGTATAGTTCATCCAGAAACCGAGAATTTCTCATCAGACCCCTTCTGTGTCAGGCAGTGAATGTCAAGTGCGCTTGGTGCCCATATTAATTACTGGAAATTTCACTGATTGATCAAATTATCCTGCTATGAACAAAATTAAAATTTGATGATTGGGAACTCAAAACGACGACATTAAAATTATTGATTTATATAATTTCATAAATAATTTTGATCAAATGCAAAATCTGAATCTTTCGGTTTGCACTCTTCTCTCTTAACATTGGACTCCACCTCTTCTTGAACATCTTAAAAACATTTAAAAAGCAGAACGGATACACGCTACAACGAGTTTACGTCATTGCACGTGTTTCTGCGAACCACTAAGTTATTATAAGTTGGTGTTTCTCTGATATTGTCAAATACCTCTTTTATTCCAAGGCCGATCTGCTTATCCGTCCTAACTAACAATCCAACATTTTCGTTATAATTTCCAAAAAAAAAAAAAACTAAATTTTAATTTAAATCGTTAATATTGTACGTTCTGTTGCAGTGGTTTTCTGTCTACGAACATTATTTATTAACATTGATGTAATACTATTTTGACGATACAGCGACAAGTGAGCCATGGAAGTCCACACGTGACAACAGGAAGTCATAAGGCTCATCGTTAGTCCGGCGAGTCGTTTAGAATGTGTCAGCGACGACGCGAGATTCTCATACAGAGCTCACTATCCGCGTTGCCATGAAGGTGATCGCATGTTTCTGTTTCCAACGGCCCTACGACCAACTGGCATCATTAACCTGGAAACCGTCACCCCCCCCATTGCATCTTCGTCACAACGAGCGAACACGCAAAGCGTGAAGTTCCTTCTGCTCTGCTCACTTTTACTTCAATCGTCGAACGAATATAAATAACTGAAAACATGTATTTCTCATAAACGACAGCAGATCGGCTACTGCATTATTAAGCTTCCAGAAAGTACAGCGCTATTAAGTTAGTAGCTTGCCCAGAAATACATCAAAAGTTTTGCTAGAATTTTGAATGTCATCGTAATAAAATTTATGCTTTAGAAAATAGTTCATTGTAAGCGAAACTTTGTCGCGCGTTCAGCTGACATCTTGTAATATTGCTCTGTTAGTACCTTCCAAATTCCAGTAAGCGACCGTGAGATCCATTGGTATAATGCTTCTCCCTGGTTCATGAACGTCTGCTGGTGTGCGTCATTATTGACGAAATATATTGTTCCAATACTTAGTTTCTGAGATGACTATCAGGCTCGAGTCAGTTTGTTGAAACTTTATCATCGCCCCAACTCCACACCATGAAGCTTCTCCGCTCTCATGAAACCATCCCACAGCTTAACAGGATCACGCCGTCTTCTCTCAGGCTCCGAGGCAACGCTGTCGTCAGATACGCACGAACATCTTGCGTACTCAACAAGCAAAATATATAGTTTTCTTTTAAAATAATATCTTATTTTGAATCGTTTATAAAGTGACTACTGCTACTACTAATAATACTACTAATAATAATAATTTAAAATTTGGTTGATGCAGCACGCTGACCGTTTCCTTGTAAACAATTCGAGAATAATTAAATCTCTGTAGTAACAGGTCGTACACGTCAGAAAGAACAACGGGTATTCCATCAGGCCAGTTGCCGGTGCGTTTATGTCCATATTGACAAGCCATCGGATGTCATTGCTGTTGTTATTCTACAACAAAACAAAAAAAATTTAGAGTTTCGCATTAGAAGCGGAACCGATTCACTTGTGTTTTGAAGCTCTTGCGGAAACTTTCCATTTACCCTTTAAAAGAATTTTAGGAAAATGGGATGTTCTTTTGCATTTTGCGAGTAAATCGACACAGTGCGAACCAATTATGATTAGTTTTCAGGTAAAAAATTCAGGCTTACCTCCTTGGATATATAATTTTCGTCTTGTTTAACGGACTATTTTAAAAAATATCAGCTTAATTTTATCTTTAATCTTGTCCGACTAAAAGTTACATGAGAAGAGAAATGATTCTCACCCTGCTTTATAATAACATTAACATTATCTCCAACATAAATCGCCTTTAGTTTATTTCATATACACTGAATAAAATAGTAAAAGGGTCATTTGCATGAAGCCATTTGTTCACTATTTTTAGTCTCCTTTGCCAGTGTGGGTGTCTTGTGACTCTTCATCTCTTTGTTAACCCAGGCTTTAAGTCTGGAGACTATTTTATTCTGTCATGTACTTTACATGGCTCTTTGTTTCTTGGTGAGTTGTACCTGCAAAGTCAGACCACTGTCAGGCCATATCATAATTCCCCACAAAATGAAGGCACCAAACATAGAGAGTATGGTGCTACGACGACGACTAACCGAAGAGCAACAAAATCTAGCTATCGGGAGGCTATGATCACAAATAGACAGACAGATGCGGCTGCTGAACATTTTGTAACGCAATGTTATCAGCAGGTTTTAGCAGAGGTATAGAAAAACTGGTTCGGTTCACTATAGGCCTGGGAGGAGGCGCCACAGCAGAGCTGACCGTCATTATTACATCACCTGTCTGGCTCGACGTAACTGAACTATCTTAATTCACCGTTGTCAGCAATAATGCGAGGGTTCATCGCGCTACAATAGTTGTAAACCACCTTCGAGTGATAAATATCTAACGTCTTTCCCTGGCTTCTTCATTTCCTTGACTTAAACCATTTACATCATGTGTCAGACTATTCTTCAGAAGCAAGCACGTGCTTTTGAATTATTCTGGAATTGCATCAAAACGTTCACAGAAGAGTGGAACACTGTCACAAGCAGGCGAAATGTTGTAGTGCATGCCAGGGGCGACCATACTCAGATCTTGTGACTTTAGGTGTGTAGAAACTGACTATTTGTTGTCATTATGACGTCTTTAAATTCCTCAAACGATGCCCAGATCTTACGTAAAGTAAATTCTACTTGTCAAAATTTTTGGTAAATTTTGAATTTTTTTTTGCAAATGATTTATCCGCAATAAATTTGCGCAATTTATATCATAATATTCTTATTCCATTTTGATCAGCGTATTCACGGTTTTGATTTTAGAAACCTTGTTGGCTCTTTAACCAGTTTGTATTTATGACCTCTAGTATTTTTGTAGTAGATAGCCGAAACATTTCGCGATTAACTTCAGGATCAAAATCCTTAATTATTTAGTAAACTTCTATACTATTTAATCTTCTGTTAGCCGTCTAAAATCTAAAATAGGTAATATAATATGTTTAATCGTTCCTGGAAACATTGCTGAATGGACTCAATGCAGTATGCCAATAACTATTTCTAATGAAATTCTTAAACTCCACATCATATTACAGACGTTAACAAACTAAAGACATAAAAATGAAAATAATTTGGGAAGAGAGTCGTTTTTGAACAGTAGAGAAAGACTAATTCCTCATTTTTTTCTGAAAAAAAGAGAGGAATTTATAAACGAAATATCAGAGCCGCAATCTTATCGTGATTATTTAGCTTCACTTGTATGGGGTCTGTTGCTATGGCAATCCCGGAGCAATTACTAAACATGACCGTTTACTGTAGAGATTTTTTTTTGTTGTTGTTGTTGTAGTTTTACGTTGTCTTTAATGAACAAGCAGATTTCCCTGGATCCCAGATCGAGACGGATTTCCAGTGATTTAGCATGTTCACGCCTTGAGTTATGATAAAAGGTCCGACTCGTAACATACAAATGGCGCTGCACGTGGGCTGTGCAGGGACATTGGTTAAAAAAAAAAACGAGTACAGAACCTCGTTGTGTTTTGGCTTCGGGCGCAAAGAAATTACCAGAACATTTAGAATTTCCCTTAGAGAGCCAGCCATTTTTCTCCAAATAGTAAAACTATTCGCTTGGCTTTTCTTTATTTTTAAGGTATTGCTGTGTAGTATTAGAAACATCGGACCAATGTTTCCAATCTTGAGAAAGAGCACATCTAAATTGTTAATCAAAAATTGCTTTTAACATTATAAATTGTAATCAAAAGATGAAGTTAGTAAACCATAAAAGATGCTTATTCTTTATTTGCTTATTCTACTAATCACTGAATAAGGCAAAAAAAGACAAAGCTACTTAAGAATTTAGTTGCTTGAAACTATTTTGAAATATCTGCTATTATTAATTATATTATTATTATTATTATTATTATTATTATTATTATTATTATTATTATTATTATTATTATTACGGTAGTAATGATTGTGTAGCAGCTCGGTAAGTGATGGTAACAAATATCAGCCCAAACCCTCTGGGTAAAGCTCAATGATTCTCTCGGAAATCAGAACTGGTCAGGGCTGCTCGCGTGATGGTGATCCTTTCTTCTGGCTGGTGCTATCCGAGGCGTGTTAAGAGAAATGTCCGCATCAGATTTTCTGTAACCATTGCTTCAGGTCATTCCCCGACTGAGCCAGTTGCGCCAATAATCCACCGAAGTGACCTCTGTTCTTGCGCATTTCCAGAGAGTTCTCAGTTTGGCGCCCAGCGGGCCACAGTTTCCTATCTCTATCGCTGTCTTCTCTTCGGATGTCAGCTACACCGCCACAGGCTAATTAAACATCTGTACTTTCTCGCCTTATACGATAATGCTTAGGGTGGTATCCGTAAGTCACGAAGCTGTCTTCGATTTGCTCTGCTGTGTGTTCCCACCAGTTGATCTCGACGTTATAGTTCTACTCTTTTAATAATGGTCGCGGTTAGTGAGGTTGCCGTGACAAGCTCGCGAATATCTGCCCTTTGGGGAGGGGGCAGAGATTCCCATCATGGTAGAAGATGGTCGCTGTTTATGGCAAGCTCTGCAGTGACTGTGGTTGTTCTTCTTCTTCCGAACACAGTCGACGTAATAATACACTTACAACCTTTCACCTATCATATGCAGACTTTCAAAAGATCAAATTTTTGTAACTATCGAGCTCAATGGCCTCATGCTGCTAAATAAAATAAACATCCTTTCTCGGTTTTAAACGTTTATTGTACGCAGAAAGATTAACAATAGCAATAAAATTATCTTTTCTAAGTGAAAAGAGGGAAAACACCAGTTATTTTAAAAAATCAGTTGAAGGATACGCAATGTATTATGCTGCAAAATGCATAGGTCTGCTCTTTAACTGTAGTGGATTCTCTGAGGGGGTAGTCTCTATCTTAAAAAGTTTACAAGAAGTTTTACTGCTGAAGATGGGCTTTGCCTAGCACTTACTGGCACATTAGACGCGCACTTATGGCGATGTAAATACCAGGCGTAAACTTAGTGTAGGAAGTCGTGCGTCGTTACGCAGTTCTGCCTGACGTTAAATTAGTCGTGAATACTGCAAAGTTAGTGCGTGGTTTAGTGCTGCACCACGTGATGTCGGGCTCGGACTAGCGGCAGAACAGCCGGTTATGAATGACCTTTAAAATTCTGCTAAATTGCGTTATTATTACAGTTGCAGGGTTTTATGAAGATCTTGGTGAATAGCAGTCAAAATGATATTGGCTGCGACAACACAGCGGGTCTACTTTCGTTTTGGCAGCAGGGCTAGGGTTAAGATTCTGTCACCCTTCCTGCTTAAAAGTAGAGTTCCATTTTTTTTTTTTTTTTAAAAAAGAAGAGCTGGGTTAAACAAATTAATTGTCAAAGATAAAGGGGCTCGTGTTTGAGACCGACACGAGTGATGGTGGTGTGGAATACTATGGATTCTGGGTGTATATTTATGGAATAGGCGGGGCGCGTATTACTTTATAGAAATAATCTTCAAGTAATGCACCAAAGATTTATTGAGGAGAAGTAGTCTTTGCTTAATCTTTAGCATCTGGGATAAAGACAAAAAGAATAGTTTTAGGTGACATTTAGACGACATTTAGCATCGTTTAAATTCCGTGTAATTTTTCATGACAGTCATTAACGCCGAAGTAAAACCGCCTTGATGGGGCGAGTCGTTTTCCGCGATTCCAGAGAAACAAAGTTAAGGAGAAGTCTAAAGGAAATAAACAAATATAAAAACGAAAGGATTTAACTACTATCATATATGGTTCTTATTAACGAAATGATATGAACTATACATGGAACTGGGATTAAATGATATGGAAATATTAAAAGGCCTCAGCATAAATCGATTTGGACATTTACAGGTTTCAAGTATTTTTCGGATATGCTAAACTATTAAAAATGGTAGATTTATCTAGTTTGTGTTACCAGACATCTGTGGTGGGATGTGCGAGAGGTTTTCAGAAATAATTAAGGTTTCTGGATTTGTAGACACGGGTAATTTCTTCAGCCTTCCACGGTGAAGAAAACGGAACTCCAGCTATAGGTCAGCTTAACCGAGATTCCTGTTTAACACTGAAAAACCGTTTATCCACGCTGGAATTTTAAGTAAAACGTTTGCCGTAGCTTACAAAGTAAATTAATAGGCATTTCGTGTCTCGGTGGTCTTTGTCTGCGTTATGATGGTTTCCTGCCTCCCTGTAACAGTAACTAAGGTAAACGATAAGTTTTCAGACGAAGGTGCAATGCCGGAATCGGTCATTAAAGGTAAACTTACGGATCACGTGGAACAAGAAGACGCTTTTCGAAATAGCCGCCAGAATGGGATTCAAAAGCGAAAAAAATATCCGCTTTAAAGATCTTGGATTTATGAATGATTAGAGTCTTGATGTCAATGAGGGTAAAGTTATTGATGACATTTATACGAACTCTACTACTAACCCCTTTAAATGCGGTTACAGTCAACGTTTACATTAAAAAAAAATATATGGGCATAGTAACTGTAATTCTCAAATTATTTATTAAATAGAAGGGCAATGTGTTAATTTAGATAGCGCTATCTTTGTCATAAATGCTACAACCTTAGTTCCCCAAAGGTCAATTTTGAGTCCTTTCTGTTTCTGATTTATGTTAATGATACGTTTACTGGATTGGTTAATAAATAAAATTTTCCGCCTGGCATCAGAGTTATATGGTAGAGCTAAAACTAACTTTAGCGATAATGTAAATGTAATGCTTAACTGCGCCACCAAGTGGAAAATGAACTTTACCATTTTCAACCGTATAAAGGGGCTACCACGGTGATTCATAACACTCCGCGTGATTTAAGACATGAGCTGAAATAGATAAGTGGTGTCGTCAAGTAGAGCTAATAGAACAATCTTCTGTTACTGAATAAGTCTATTGGATGAAGATGCCAGAGGTGCTCGCTACCTTATTTAAAGCTTCAGTTAGACCACATTTAGAGTATTGGGTGCAGGATTGATTAAGGATGCTGACGGATTGGAAAACATTCAACGGCGTTCTACTAGAACAATTTGAGAAAATAAAGATTATAGTTCTTCTCGGCGAATAATAAGACTGAAAAATTAAAATTCCGGAAGTTAAAGAAAAACGGTTGAGAAGTCGCAGTTTTTTTTTTTTTTTTTGCCATCTCGCGCTTTTAAAAAACAAAACAAAGGGGGCGTAGTTAACAGATTTTTCAAGAATCGTAGTAAGCCATACTTTCGAAAGTATTTTCCAGTGATAGCGTGGTGAAGGCATTAAACAGTCTGCCTAATGTAGCCGTGCAATCGGTATGGTTAACAAAACAATAAAGGGGGAGAGATGAAAACATCAGTGTCAGCGGTTGACGGGAATGGGGGACTCAGGCGCTACTTGTCCATGCCAACATTCATCTGTTCAAAGAGGGCAACGGTTTCACGAAAGATAGGGTCGCCAGCCCTCAAAAACATGTATAAAAATGCGAGTGGTGGCATCTGACCATTGCAATGGCCTTACCATTGACCGGATACGAACTTAAGTACGTCAGGTGTGGGCTACCTTTGACCGAATCCTGGAAAAATGTCTCTTCCTGTAAACCCACTTCCCGTATTTTTTTCTGCCAGGAATAAACTGTAGTTCTGCAAACCAGGATAGCCTATCTCTTCTACACAATGCGTCAACGTGTTAATGACTTTGGATAAGTCAAAGTACTGCACTAATAATTGCTAGCGGAACTCGTATTTTGCCAGTGTTATATATGGCTCCAGATTAAGCACGTGTTCCTCTAAACTTTGGTATCTATTTGCTTATGTCAAGTCTATATATATATATATAATGTATATTTATTGATAAGTTTTCTTTGCTGGGTATTTATATACTGAAACTTAGTTTTACTATGCATTCTAAAGCAGAAAAAGGTTATTAGTATTTTTACAGAATAAATCGTAATAAAATTAATGTAAAACTTTCATTTCTTTTTTTACTTTTCTGAATGGTGCCTCTTAAAGCTGTATGTAAATTTTATAAGCATCAATTTGATTAAAACTATTTTTTTAAATAGAAGTTCTTTCTAAAAAGAGTTTTTTGGCAAAAATCGATAATTTTCGATCGCTTTCAAAGCGATTACTATCGATGGAGCAACAATGGAGCGTTCACAGGTAATATAATTAACATAATTAATACATGATATAGTGAGGTAGAGACATAGAGAAGATTCCACTTTAATTACCCAGGTCCAGAACTTACGAGTATTAATGGACTGCTATGGTCATAAAAAAACATTTTTCTTTTAAATAGAAGCGTTTTCCTTAGATGCAGAATAATTTACACCAAAGTGTTAGGAATCGAACGAATTTTGGGTTTAGATGCAAGAAGAGACCAATTTTTTAAAAATTGTTTTAATGGAGTAACTTAGGCGAAAAGGTAACTTTTTTTTTTCTTTAGTGTAGATTTTTAATGGGAGTTTTAGGGAATTGCTAAAGAAAATTAATTCTGTTCGACAACACGTTCAGCTTTTTGAAACAAAACAAAACAAAAAAAAAAGAACACTTGAAATTGACCAAAGAGAGGGGAGAGTTGGCGGCACAATAAAATACAAATCGATCCTTGTTATATCCAGATATTTATAAAAACCTGTCGGTGCTACTACATTAATGAACAATTTATCATCTTTTATTTTATCGCCTCGTGAAAATGTTATTTTTCTGAAGACGCGGACGATCAAAAGTTTCTTTCTCCTGAAGGTTGATAAATGATTCTATTGACATTGTAAATCCAGTAACCCGCGAGGTTAGGTGTACTGTTGGCCCCATCTTCCGTCCTTCTCTCTTCTTCCGTCCACCAGTGATTTCCATATATGCAATGCGCAGCAATGTATAAACTTTAAGGGTACAGGATATCGATTTGAAAGACGACAGACATTTAGCAGTTGCCATCAGATCAGATGTAGTTTAGGCTACTGCATTCACGTGCGTAGATGTCAGCTTTTGGTCAAAACGTCACTAGTTTCTATGGATGGTGGGCCGATCGATAGGTACACCGTCAATGCTTACATCCGATTTAAACAGCTTCTTAAAGATCAATCCTGGCCGGGTGGGATGGGGGCGACGTTAACGATAAGTTCTGGCTCACTGCGATACTTGGCAAGACATGCGCAATTCTTTCTCGGTTTTACAGCAAACGGGGAGCTAGCGGAGCATACATTTATTTAAATATTAAATTGCTGATCCTACGCTAAAATATGGAAATGTCACAGAATTAAGAAGAAGAAGGAAAAAAAAGTAACTCTCTTTCTTTTCGCAGAGTGCGAGGCGTAGTTGCAATCTAGGTCCAAAATGAAGGAGGAACCGAGACTGGTGGCAGCGAACAGATCCAGTTTGTTTTGGAACTATGTACCGGTAAATTGTGGTTCATCGAATACTACTCACTGCTGGAACAAGGAACCAATCGCATATATTTATTAGGGTGAAATAATCCACACAACTCCAGCAAAAATTTAAAACAATTCCTTCCATTAAAGTGCTACTGCTACTATTAACTACGGTTCGGGGTAAATAGTAACCCCAAAGTTATGTAGAAAAACAGTGATCTTTGTGAACATCATACCAGATAATAATAATAAAAAAAAAAAAAACTGTAACCAGATCAAGCTGGAAAATATGATCGGTTAATTAAAGATGATTGCCCATGGCAAATTAATGGCTTCAGGTACTCTGAGTGGTAAAGTTGGATGACGCTTCATAGAACTGCCCGACCAATCTGGTCCAGCACATCCGTTAATATTCCATGAATCTGCATCTTTAATGTTATATATTTTTTTTTACCTATCTTCAAATAAATACCCCGAGGTCCTCAGAAGATGTTTCAAAGAAAATCACCGGTGCGTTCAATTACGTGGTTTTTAACTATTTCATGGGGAAGACGAAAGATTTGATAATCTTACCGAAAGTAATTTCGTTTTTAATCTTTCTCTTCTCCGGATACTGGAGTTTATATGAACAACCAAAGTCAATACATTGAACAACTAAAATTACGTCTTATTGTTCCGACTTGACACGGGAACAGTTAGTATTTAATTCAAATCATCAGAAAAAATATCATGATTAATTTGCTGACCAGAATACTTATTTACTTTTGGTCATAACCAACCTTATATGGATAACCTGCGAAACTGCCAGGTCCTGAGACAATACGGCATCGCGCACGGCCTGACTGCTTAATGTCGACATTATACAAGAAATCGAAACATGCGAGCCACGTGGGTGAAAGGTAAAACAAAGATTCTCAGCGGGTAGATTATTACTTTTACGACACAAAAATAGAAGTATTGAAGAGTATCGGTGGTCTTCTTATTAATTCCAACAAGGGATTTACTGGGGAGAAAGTCTTTCCATAGAATGTAAAGACTTCCCAAACCCTATATTTACTTACGAGATCTTGCCAGCGTTACAACCTACTTCCGTCGCTTTCAACCCCGGTCTCTTCTAAGCAAACTAAGTCAGTACCTTTTGAAACCAAAAATATTCAATATAAACCGTGTACAAACCTTTGTTGGATATCATGTAAAAACGCAACGATTTAAGAAACCAAGAAAGCATACGTTGTTAAATGATGTTAGTAGAAACAACCCCTCTACTATCGGCTTTCTGTTTTTTATCGGAAATAATGAGTAATGATGCCTAGCGCGTCAGATAGAACTTAAAACATGGTACAAATGTTAATGGATATAATAATAATAATAGCTGCACCGTCATGTTTTCTGGAACAAAACGCCGTGAAAAAATGCAGTCGAAAGCCTGGAGTGTAAAGATATATCATTCTTTAATTTTCCTTTTTCTTGCAGCAAAATCATCAAATCTAAATATTTGTACAAACTACCCTAGAGACATAATGAGGTGACACCACCCAAGCGATTCCAATTCCTGTGCGTCTGTGCTTTTGATACGGCTGTTTACTTATTCCTTCTACAATTTTAAAACTTGTGTATTTTAAAAATTTTTCTAGTTTTCTCTTAATTGTCATATCTTATATAATCTCTAGTTATAACCTTTTATATATAAAGAATTTATTTAAACTTTCCAAAAATATAAACGTAGTTTTCAGTTTTACATTTGTATATTTTGTAAATCTCAAAAGAATAGCGCCACACTGCAATAGGTAAAAGTAATCATAAAACTCTTTTAAGAGACAGGTTAATATTTGTAAACGTGGACAATGGCTGAATTTATTCATCAGTAAATTTGCATTATACAACATCTGGAAAATAAGCAGTTTTTATCTGATGTTCATATAGCGTACCTTTTTGTTATGTTTATGGTGGTGCGTGGTTCTTGTGCGGCCAGACTGCTGCTGTGGGGGGGGGGGGTTTAAAATATATATCATGATCTCGCCCATCGCAATTCTATACAAATTAATAAATAAGTAAGTGCGCATGTTATTAAATCCATCATTACTACGGTCATACAAGCTAAAGTATGTCAGGCTGCTAGCGGAAACAGTTGAATGCACTGATTTATGTGCGAAATTCATTCCTATTTACGAGGCATTTTACGATGTTATCCACTTTAGCAGAGATTTCATAATTAAATCTGCGTTCTACTTTCAGTTTCGAACTCTTCGCTTTTCAGCGCCAAAGAGGATATCTCTTTTTTTTTTTCTTTCTTACTCCTTATGAAAATTGGTGCAAGAACCCGATAATTTCACTCGAAGGAGAAAATACCTCCGCGTGTATCTACCTTAATAAGCTGTAATGCGAAAATCGTGTAATGATTTGAATTTCGCTTGAACTTTTTTCGGTTCTTGCAAAAGACAACAGTATCTCCCTCTCTCTCTCTCCCTCCTTTCCTCCCTCTCTGTATTGACGTCATATTTCTCTCTCTGTCTCTCTCTAGCTCTCTCTCTCTCTTCTCACTCTCTCTCCCTCCCTTCTTCCCTCTCTGTATTGACGTCATATCTCTCTCTCTCTCTCTCTCTCTCTGTCTTCTCCATCTCCTCCCCCTCTCTCTCTCTCTCTCTCTCTTCTCCTCTCTCTCTCTCTCTTCCCTCCCTTCCTCCCTCTCTGTATTGACGTCATCTCTCTCTCTCTCTGTGTCTCTCTCTATCTCTCTCTCTGTCTCTCTCTCTCTCTCCCTTCCTCCCTCTCTGTATTGACGTCATCTCTCTCTCTCTCTGTCTCTCTCTCTCTCTCACTCTTCGTTACAGGCACAGACAAAATCTAGTTTTAGAATTATAATACAACAAACAGCAGTGCTTGCTCTTTATTCGTCTTTTTATTTTAGGTTAGACAAACAAACTGTACATGACTTCGTGCTGATCAGTTAGCATGAGTCCGATTTAGGCCGGAATAACTTAAATTTGAGTATAAATAAAGAAGACGAACGGGGAAGAAAAAGCAGTAACCAAAACCCAACTTACGGGCAACAGAGATTTTCGGATAAAAATTCATCCGTCTTCAGCAGAAAAACACAAACTTTTTTAACCAGAAAAGTAAAATCCCGCAGTCGGACAAGGTAGGGTACGAAATATGTTGTTCAGTAAGGGCAAGTGTGCAAAATTAAGGAAAGGGCTGAAGGGGAAGGAAAAACACATTATTTAAGGAGCAGGGTAGTGATGGGAGGAAGACTGGTGTTATGACGCGGGCTTGAAGTATTTACTAAGAAAGGATTCTATAATTTTAAACTTTGCATCAGTTTAGGACCTAACCAAAATTCTGACGTCATTTACTTTAAATCAATCAATCAAGATCCTGCCACATGGCTTAGAAAGGAAGAATTTTCACCTATACGCAAATGAGATGGTCGTACTAATTTATGCGGAAGTACAATTTCGAAATTTTAGAGAGTGTGATATCATATTTTTCTAAAGTGTTATGGATTAGGTAATAGAAAGCGTAAAATTAAAAATCCCCTTCAACGTGCCTACGCTTGTTTGTTTCTTCGATTTTCGTGATGATACATGCATATAAGTGTGTTCTTGGGTATGCGTTTGTAACCCCTTTCAGAGGGGTGTGGGTTACCGAAACCGCAGTACGGTTACGGGGGAGGGTGCGGGTTGTACACCTGCGTGATTGCTCGAAGGCGATCTTACGACTAGAGGCAGAACACCATGGCGGTGATCGCTCCTCCCCAGGCAGTCTGGCCCGTCAGATCGGCATTGCCGATTCAAGGAAACCCCAAGTCCCTAGAGCGAGAAAGCGAGGTTGGTCAGTAGCCAGAGCGCGAGCTGAACCAGGGAGGACCGAGACGCGAGAAACGGCGTTCGTATATACATGCTTGAGTATAGAAGCCTCTTGGTGTGGGCATCTATCAATTGAAACATTCCCACTACACTTGCCAACGTTGGAGGGCTTGTCGGCTCGACGAACGTCTCTCAATCACGAGGAAGACTCGACAGAGAACAACAGGCCACTTGTCTTTACGGGATGCAATGCCATTGACAGAGCCTCGTTCGGAAGTCCAAGTCGCTCAACAACAACAACAACAACAACGTTGGAGGTTACTTAACAGGACTGAGATACAGACGCGCAGTTTTGCAGCTGCACTGTAACTTGTTATTAAAATTCATGCAGTAGAATAATAATGCGGAAAAGCCAACACTGTACTCGTTGAACCGGACTTACAGTGGAAAATACTCTGCAACAAGACAGAAACATATTTAGTTTAATTTTGTCAGAAGACTCTCATGTAAAAATGGAATTTTTTATCTTTACTCAATCGTGAGACAGGAGATTTTTTTCCTCCATAGGCAGGTGCTTTTTTTCGTCTTGAGTATATGCAAATCGAGCACCATGGTTGTAATACATATGTATTGGTATTACATTAAAATTGCATAATTATAATTTACATTTAACGCAAATAATTGCTTCCTGGTTTGCTTTTACAGAGAATAAAGCAAAAATAATTTTGATCTTTCAAATAAAAATAATGAAATATACTGAGTCAAGAACTGGAACTAAAATTCCACAGGCAAAATTAACGGGAACTGTTCTGCTAGTGATGCCGTATAACAGATAGTAAAACTGGACAGTAAAGGTCAAGTATCTTGCATTATTTTCCAAATAAATGATTACAATAAAGGAATATCAATAATATTTATAATTTATAGATTTTAAGCGTGAATTTTTTCGCAAATATGGATAAATATTTATATAGACAACTTCAATTATGATAAAATGAAGATTTACATATTGTTTTGTTAACAAGTGGAATTATGCAATTTGATAGATGAAAACTCCGTTCTTTTTAAATAACAGTCAGTTGGTTTTCCTTTTAATCTCTTTTATTGCTAAAATTTTATACACAAAGAAAATAAACTTTAATTAATATCTGTATGCTTTAGAAAGCATTAATGTATCTAACAAGGCACAATAGTTTTGCTATCAATAGCATTTGCAAACATATTTTCTAAGTTTTACCAAACTTATATTTTTAAAAGTAAAATCGACTTTAAAATACCTAAAATTGCTTTAGCAGTATATTATATTTAGAGTAATAAAAATAGAAATTAGGTATTACTTATTTTATACAAATATATGTTTAGAATTATATGCATGTGTGATTTAATTTATCTATGTACCTGTGAGTTCTTATTCTATTTAAAATTAATGTTATAACGTATTTATTCTTTTTAATGTTAAAGAAAAGAATAATTTGAAATTTTAAAACCCCTTGGTATCCTTTATTCTAACGGTGTTTGTGTCTGGGGACTGTGATGGAGTGAATATGTGGTTGTCTTTATGGAGGCTGAAGTAAAAAAAATGAATTCCACTTCTTCGGCTACAAGATAAAAAACTTAATAACTGCAGGCCAAACATTTAAAGTCCAGCTTGAGAATAAACTTCTAAAAGACTACATATATGCTGTTGCATAGTTTACCTAATTAACTTCTGATAAAACTATCAGTTTGTACAAATTTTGCAAGCATTTGAACTAAACTAAGCTAGGTTTTCTGCTGTACCTGTAAAGATGTAGATATGTATGCATCTTATTTATATTTAATAATTCGGATAGATTTGTCATTTGCAAGTGTGCAAGGCAGATAGTTCCGCTTTATAAGCTTCCGTATTCTGATTTACTCCTTCTATAGAGGGTTTGATGAAGGAATTTTTAACACTTCTGACCCGACCACCCGTTCTGCTTTTAGGGAATAATCAAGGCCAGAATGCAATCGTTTGTCAGACATGTTAAAAATAGATAGAATTTTAGCTTTGGCATTGATTGACAATATGTTTTATGTGAGTTGAGAGGAAATATAAGGATATGGTGAAAGTATTAATAAAAGAAATCGGATAAAATCAAGTGAATAGATCAGGTCCAGAAAAATGGTCTGTGAAAGCTGAGAAAACAGATAAAAGATAGTGAGTGAGAAAGATAGAAAACAAGGATGAGTAGCGCGAGAGAAGATCAGTAAAAAAGAGAGAGAAGATAGCTAGGCGAAGCTCTGGACTCGCTCAGTCTTCTCTCTCCTCGAGTCTCTCCTCTCTCTCTCTCTCTATCTCGATCTGAGTCTGGCTCTCTCTCCCTATCTCTTCTCTCTCTCTCCTCTCTCTCTCTCTCTCTCTCTCTCTCTCTCTCTCCGTCTCTCTCTCCCCATCTCTCCTCTCTCTCTCTCTCTCTCTCTCTCTCTCTCCTCTCTCTCTCTCTCTCTCTCTCTCTCTCTCTTCTCTGGTTCCATGATGAAGAGCAGACGTCAAGGATTTATCATCACGTCTTGTTTTTCAGTTTTCAAACAAAGAGTGGGAATAATTTATCTCGCATCCCATCATTTAGCGGTATAAATAAATAAATAGGAAGATAACGAAAGTAAACTTATTTGTGTAAACCATTCGGTACTTGCTTCAATATTGCAGTTACAAGAGAAGAGCCATAAGTATGAAACATTATAATTATCACATTAGTAAATATAAAGGATAGCGTGATCGAGTAAAATTTGCAATAATTTCCTTATTTATGCAAGATCGCCATTTGACAGTTTTCAGATAATTTTCATTTGCCTTCCCCTTTAGCAAGTCAAAAGGTGTATCTTCGGCTCGGTATCAGAAATGACATCATCCCCGATACGCAAGATTAAAAAAAAAATAACGAATTTTTCAACTACTTTTATAAAAAAAAAAAAAAAAAATGGGAACCGAGATGTTATCGATCTGGTTTTCCAGCGAGGAACTGTCCTCCGAACCATGTCGATTTGCCAGCTGAGTTATTCTGTGACGTAACTCGTGCGCAGAAGCTGGAAGACAAAACAAACAAGAACTTTACCTTCTCAGGGAGACTCTTCTGTCTTTAAGAACACGAAGTCATTTCGTGACGTCGGCGGACTCGTTCTGGCTGACGCCATAACAGTCAGATCTTGCAGTTAACTAGACAAAGCGGAGGGACACACTATTGTGTGTCGACAGCAAGGTACGGAGACACGTAGCGATTTCTTCTCTGTTTTAGGAAGAAGAAGAAGAAGAAAAAAAACAACCTTTAAACGTTTGTGAAAACCGATGCGTACGAAATAAAACTCTATTACGCACTACGGGGCCACGTTTAAATTAATCTTTCAAGAAACCCTGTTACTAAATTATCAACCTATGCAAGACTTATATTTGTCATCTTAGGTGCACCGTGCACCGGCGCTAGCGGCAAAATTTTGGCAATAGTGAAGAAAAGGCTGACAGAAGGCAGAGTTTCGCTTATTGTGATGGCTACTGTAAAACATAAAAAGCAATGCAACTAGTTTCCTTTATTTACGGAAACTTTTAAAGTTGGCACAGAATTTGTCATCGAAATTTCAGACTAAATTTGTTCTGCTTTACAATATATAAATTAAAAATAAACCCTTCATTTTGATTTGGCTTAAACTTTTTCAATGTTCCAGTTATTATTATTATTATTATTATTATATTATTATTATTATTTATTATTATTATTATTATTATTATTATTATTATTATTATATTATTATTATTATTTATTATTTTATTAATTGCAACCTTTTTTAACAGCATATATTATATGAGAAATATTTATGTTTAAAAGAAAAATTCCTCTTATCAGTCAGTGTAATTTCGATGTTTAATGTAATCCTGACATACCGCATTTTAGATTTTAAGAATAACAGTTAGATGTTGCCAACAGCAAGTTAACCCTGCGTTTGCCATGTCGGTTTTTGCTTTATTTCTATTACCTTAATCTCTTGATTAACTGTGGCGTATGCGGAAAGTTATTATTAGGGCGGATATATATTGCTTTTATGTGTTAATATATGAATTATCAGTAACATGACAGCTGTAATGCCAGATTTTACCTTTCTTTTGTTACAGTTTTATGCTTGCTGTGTGGTAAAATTTGATTACTCTCATAAGAATCTGAAACACCCATCTTCACACTGCCTTTCCCGTTTATAATCTTTTATGTTTAATGCCACATAAATGCGATGTAAATATGGTTCTTTTTTCGAGTCATTAAACTACCTCTCCCCCAGTTTTAATGACAGAATGTAACGAGAAGTTAAGTAATGAAGAAGGAAAATACGAGAGAAAGTAAACGCTTATGGTTAATTAGTCAGTGGCTACGGTTAATTCTTGTTTTCTGATTTACCCTGCGACCATAAATTTCATTCGTTAATTTATTTATGCATTCGTTTTATAATATAGCAGATCGATCCTTAATTAAAGATGAGCAGAGACAAACGCGTGTAAATGAGGCGGATAAACGGACCAGCTACAAACAGTTATCCGAGATAAGGGGGAACATTAATAAAAAACATACGGGGTAATGTTAGTAAAACGTGCTGGAGAGGAGAGACGAGGAATACTTCAGACCTTATCAAGCATTGAAACAAATTCGGCTCGTGTACCGAAAAATTGGCATCATGTTTGTTTGTTTTCGTTTTTACTCTTTATATTTTACCAGAAATAGTAATAATAATAATACTAATAATAATAATAATAATAATAATAATACTAATAATAATAATAATAATAATAATAATAATAATAATAATTTTAAAAAATTAATTTTAAAAAATTATTTTAACAACCAGCAAAATCAGTTTCTTCCATCATCTGGAATAAATATACACTAACCTTTTAATTGTTGTATAAAACTGATGACTTTTTAATCCTCTGTGTATTTATTATTATTAGTATTAGTAGTATAGTATTATTATTATTAATATTAAATATTTATTCTTATTGTGGTGTTGTTTTGATGGTAGTGTTGCTATTGTTATTTTAAAATATTAATTAATATATAATAATAATAATCAGAAAAGAGCTTAAAGTTGAAGCCAAACTGTTTAAATTTCCTGTTGATATTATAAAATTATATTTTAAAATTGCAAAACGTCTGTTTAAAGCGAATTATATATATATATTAAAAATACTTTAACGTATTTTATAAACGTATTGTTTAAATCGTAATCTTTTTTTTTTTTAATTGCTGCCAACAACGGACTAATTAATCGGTTGTTGTTGACATTTTCTTCCATCGAGCGCCTTCTGGCGGGAAGGGGGAGAGTGATTAGATAAATATGTAAATATATACCTTCATGAAATAAATTTTGTGAAAAGTGTCGTTAGGGTTAACGCTCGCGAATCAGAATAACCACACGGAGATTCGTGTGCAGCTCTATTCTAATGACCGCATCAAGGCACCGAAATATAACGTCTTCAATATATCATTCTCTCGTGTAATATCGTGTGACTGGCGCGCATAGATCTCTTCTTTGTGGGCCTCATGAAAATAAAGACGAGTTTCGTCTGGTATCGCCTAGCAAGGCCTTCTGGAAGCACGTGGAGAGGGGAGACGGACCGGACCGGACCGGACCCTCTACCCGGCCAGGGTGGGGCTTTGTCAGACAGCAGAATTTTTAATCGCCTGCTGCTGGGGGCTACAGCGTCGCATAAATACGTCTGCTTAGAGTGTCTGGTGGGAAAATACAAGCTGGGAGAGCCGAGATGTTTAGGGTGAAAACAGGAGGCTGGAGATGGAGCAGAGAGAGAGAGAGAGAGATGGATGATGATTGAGAGAAGGAGAGAGAGAGTTAGGGTTAGAAATCTTATAGGCCTTGTGGTCACTCGTCATCGTCGGGAGGGTGTTAGTTTATTATTATTATTATTTATTATTATTTTATTATTATTATTATTATTATTTTATTATTATTATTATTATTATTTGTTATTGTTGTTATTGTTATTGTTGTTGTTGTTGTTGTGTTGTTTGTTGTTGTTGCTGTGCTTCAATTTGTTTTTGGTTGATGCCATTTGGATTTACCACTTCAGAAAAAAGTTATTAAATTTAACGAAATAGTAATTTAAGTAACTTTTATATTTTGGTCAGCTGTGCATAGAAACCTATGTCGTATAGGACGGATTAACTTTAATCTCTCTTACTTATTACCGGGAGAGGCAGAAAGCGAGCGGGAAATCCTTGCTAGTAAACTGACTCCCGCTGTCGCTATTAACCCTAACCCTGACAAAACTATTCAATTTATTGGAAATTCGGTTGCTAATAAGTTCCTTTTATGCCAAACCACGCCGCAGCTCTCAACATTTTCTTTTTTTTTTTAATCTGTAAATAACCCTGTCATATTGGGTTACTTCCTTTACAGAATTCCCTGTTGGTCTATAAATACGAAGCAACAGCCTTCAGACGAGGTTCCCTTAGGTTTGTCTAACATGGAGAATTTCCCATTTCGCCTACGTTATGCGTTTGTTTATTCTGCTTGCTGATGCCGAAGTCTTCGATTAAGTTGACTCCCCTTCCCCCTTTTTCCCACTCGAAACAAATATATGTCCGTATCTTGCATCAGCTTAGTAGATTTTTTTAAAAATACATTTCTTAAATGTTGAGTAGATTTCTAAAAAAATATATATAAATGTTTATATGCCTTTTTATTTTCGCCTGTTTTCCACAACTGACAAAAAAAAGAAGAGAATATCCACGAAGTGTCGGATTTGGGGCAACACGAGTAGCGATCCCTTGCCTCGGTATCAGGTTGCGGCTGAGGATTGTCCGAACAGATTATCTAATGCCGAAATGTATGGAATGTACCGTGTTATGAATATTGTTTCAAATGTCACTGTCCGGCTGCTGTTGCGGTAAAAGAGAAAATCAGATTATGATTGAGCAATGTGAGATAAGTGCAGGATTTATTGTTAAAAGCCAGAAATATGTTAATTTTTCGTCGTTAGTTTCCGCTTCTGTATACAGTATCTGTGTATTTCCCCGTGAAACATATTAAAATCTGTATATGAGTTTTCAATATTTATCAACATTTATTTATGTTAAAAACACTCAAATAGTTTTATTTTTTGTTCAATTTATATTACAAACGTGCGCGCGCACGCACACACACACCACACACACATACACACATATATATACACACTTTTTTTTACTGAAACATTTGTTTGTGATTCACCAGTTCTGAAGGACAGAAATCAAGACAACATTAGGTAACACGGGAACGCTGTCCACGAACATCATGAATATTTTAAGACTATGGAATAAATTTAAATTCTCTTTTTTTCATACATGCAAATAAAAACTGTACGATGGAACTCAGTCATAGCGTCGGGTGTAGCAGGTTCTAAATAACCCTGCGATCTAAAGATTAGCGTGATAATGAAGAGGTGTTTTTTTATAGATTTGGGATGTGCAAGAGAAATTCCTGACTATAGAAAACGAGTTTATGAAATCAAAGATTCCGGATGAATTATCTTCACTAAAGGAAAAACGCAATATTCCCTGACTTAGCAAAGAACCAAAATTCCATTTTGACATGACAGGTACTGACTTTTATGCTCGATGTCTAGTCTGGTAAACAACATGATAAGCGAGTCTTTGTGTTCTTAGTAAGGATGACAGCTGCTCCAGTGCATCTGAAATGCAAAGCAGTGATTGGCTAAAAGCAGAACTGTGGATTATATTAAAGGTTGAAATAATGTAGATATTCTTACACACAGATAATCACGATGGCAGAAAGTTTTAAAACATATAGAAAGTTATTTTTGCCAAAATGCGTGCTCCCCAGTCTAATTTTAATTTATATTTTCCGCCTGTACAGCCTGGGAGGAAAATAAAGCATCTTTTGCCAATACCAGACGAGTATTTAAACAACTTAACACCTAATGTCTATTCGAAAACGTTTTCTGTAAACCTCATACATGGTTCCTAGTTGCATATGATTTGTCACTAGTGCTGAAAATTCAAACGCAATGTATTCTTTTTTTTTTCCAGGAATGAATTAAGATTCCAAGCCTATACTACGAAGATATCCTGCCTGTAGTCCAAATTAAGTAACCAAAAGTCTTTCGTCTTTCTTTATGGCCACCATTATGCACAAAAACTAATTCTTCCAGCAAATCGCCTGAGCTTTTCGTATTCAAGCTTACTATGTCGTTGGCATAATCCGGACTCCACGCCTGAAAGGCTTTCCTGAAAGAGGTCGATTTCACTCACCAATAATATATACAGTGGAACGGGAAACATTGACATTTTACTATGTACAGTAAGATTTAGATTACCCAAGACCACATTGACTTTAAGACACACGCGTTTACGCTGTTTTTTAAAACCATATTAGCCACTGAATCCTTTTGACCACTTTCTATGGTCATTCTCATCGCCATCTTGTAGATATGGGTAATTTATTTCCGTTATTAGGAGACGGGCCTAGAAACTGTTGTAAGGCGACTAAGGAAAAGCAATCACTTAGAAATTCAGCGCCATTCGTGAAGATCTGAATAATTTAGAAATAACGACGCCTTCATGTAGCCTGTTGGTCTTTAAAGCTGAAATCAAGGGAAAAGCTTTGTACGGCAGACCTCGGGTACGAAAAGGAGTCACTTTAGCTTCTTTCGCTGAAAAGACGGTGGCGTCAGCCTTCGGCTCTTTGCAAGAACTACCAAACTGCGAGGTTGCTAGACGGTCATCTAGTATTAGCAACGGAGTGATCTTCCTAAACCGCGATTCTTAATTACACGAATGATTTGTGCATAGCTTACACTTTTGTCTTTTGTTACGTTCTCTTTTAAATTCTTTTTTTCTCCCTATTACCTTATTATGAAAAAAAAAAAAGAAATTGAAAGAACTTGCAAAGCGTAGAAGATATAGTATATAACTATTCTATCTGAATTTATATAATAAACAGATAAAACTATGCCTTTTATAGGCTTACACCAATAGTCAAATCCAATATGATTCTTCTCGGACATCTGCCACAAGGGAATTCATTTTATCACCATTATTGTGCTCGATGTGATTATCTGCCTTTGACCAGCACTTATTTTCATTGTCAAGGTTTCGGCGAATCGTTTTCCGACGTTGTCTTCAGAATGGGTCTGATGAGAAATTAAGCTGCAAAGCTAATTGACGAATCAACCTTGACTTTATGACGATCACGGTCCCTACACAAACTAAGTTTGTCCGGAATACTTCGTGAAATATTTCCCTTTTAGGTATATCCTGCAGGAGATGTGGTCTCTAATCAACGGGACTTCCTGTCATTCGCACTAGACCACTCGATAGATATGCGCTGAAGTTTTAATGCGATGAACTCCTAACTAACGGACCGTACGATTCAGTAGGTCTTCATCTCCCAGCTTGATCTTCACGGCACAAGCATGGCAGCTTTATTAGAAAAACGGTAGAGATCCGTCTTTGGTTGAGAGTTTAAGGTTGCATTTACTTATATTTTCGAATTCGATACGGATTAGATGAGAACATGGCATCACAACAACAAGAATATCAATGACGATAATAATATAATAATAATAATAATAATAATAATAATAATAATAATAATAATAATAATAATAATAATAATAATATAATAATAATAATAATAATAATAATAATAATAATAATAATAATAATAATAATAATAATAAATAAATAATAATAATAATAATAATAATTCACAATAAAACCCACCATGTTAAAATCAATTTCATATTAATAGCCATTTAAATAATTATGTTAAACAAGTATATCCTGAACTTTCAACCCTATATTTATTTAATACGCGCATTAGGGTATAATATAGGTCTACAGTATTCAGAAAAACCGATCAGATTAACTGAGAAATTTAATGAGCATGATAGACGTATTGATAGAATTTTTTTCTCGGTTTATTACCGTATTTTTGAAATCTCAGACCTTCAGAAGTTTAGCGTATTCGTATTTCTCTGAGTATCTTGCATAAGAGAAGGTGAAAGATTCCTGCCTCCTCTTAATAACCAAAACTAAAAAGAGAAAACAAAAAACAAACAAACGTAATGTGACTAGCAAAAGCGATTGTAAATACTATGAGCATAAAGAATTAGAAATACTAGAAGTTGTCCATCTAATCGACCTTCTTGCCTGCGTTTCTTTGCTATTGTTTTCAACACGCAAAACCAGATTTACGTCGGTTAGTATCGGCACAAATAGCATCAGGTCAATTCTACTAAAAACTATCATGAAAGTCAATATCACTCCACAGAACAGATTCCTATTCAACCATAACTTCTATTGCTTTTAGGCATTGGTTTTGAAATTGTAGACAATTCATGCAAAGACGTTTTACTATATTATGTATATTTTTTCAGTAGTTTTCTAAAACTCGGGATAAAAGTTAATAAAACAGGCAATAAATGTCTGGTTTACCCCATGTTATTTTTTCTTCTTCTTATTTTTTAAAAAATTATTAAAAGGTTTACTTTTGGTTTTTTAACTGCCATTATAAAATCAATCAGTTCAAATGATTTAATGTTTTAAAATGGGGTCGAACGTCAGGAGAGGTCTGCGTAACACGACTTTACAGTGTGTGGAACATATTGTGGTGTTTAATTCACTTTTACATTTTTAAATTTGCTATAGAAGCTCCGCTCAGGGAAAACATCATTAGTACCAACAGGACACGAATCTGAGACAATACGATAAACACCTAAGTAACTGATAAATACGTGCAATTATTAAACTTTACTTTTCTTGTATATTTTATAGACGTTCTTTTTAAAATCCACCTTCACATCTCATCTCATATCTCTCCTCTCTCCTCTCTCCATCTCTCTCTCTCTCTCTCCAACCCCCCCCCCCTCTCTCTCTCTCTCTCTCTCTCTCTCTCTCCTCTCTCTCTCTCCACCTTCATCTCTCTCTCATATTATAGTTTTCCTTTTTTTTCTTCTTTCTTTCCAAATGCATTAGTGGAATGTCAGAATTTTATATTCAGATTATTTAACAGAAACTAAAAAAAGCTAAATATCTGCCACAAACGGCACCAACTTTTTAAAACGAAAGAAAGTTATTTATCTGCAGGTAGATCCTGTGGGAAAACTAGTAAATTTTCGCATTAACAAAAACGAGTTACATATTGTTTAGTAACCACCTTTATCGGTGGAACTGCCTGTTAATGCTCACTCGAATTCCACCAACCCGACAATATGGTTTAACAGTGAATTGGAAATCTCCCCACCATACCTCATCATGCGCTCATGTGTTTAAGAGATTGAGAGATGAGACGTAAATTCTGCTTTCTTACAGTAGAGCTGAAGCGTTGGCAGGGCGATTGCCTCACAAGCTGTACAATCGTTTATCCCAGTTGTTTAACCTTATCAGAACAATCATTCTAGAACACTAGCTCTTGTGGAAAGTAAATGATTTCTGTTGTGGTATCATGGATCATGAAACGTGAACTAGTCTGCAACATCTGCGTTTTTCCAGAAATATCGGTGCGATCAGAGGAGAGCATCTGTATCCTTTAATCTCAACTTCCCTTTTTCCCCTTATTCCGCTATCGTCACACATCCACCATTACTTTGGTAAATAAAATCAATAAGAAATATATCAGAATCGACATTCCTTGTGTTGTTTATTTAAATACGAATAATCAAGGGAATCTAATAACGCCGAGGCTGAGGCAACGTTCTGGGATATTCTCATACGTGGCACAGATGCTGACGGGAAAACTGTGGAACAGAAAGAGAAGGAAGTCCGGGCTGTCGGAAACTGCTTGAGAGCGACAGCGCCTCTCTATCTCGGCAACTTTCCACCTCAGACTCCACGCTGCCCACTGAAGGGAAACCTTTAAATCCTTTGTCCATTCTGAAATAATAATAAAAAAAGCGACCAAAACTATTTTGAGAAGTTTTCTTCAGTATACGATTTTTAGATGTTTTTAAACGAAACACAGCGCGATCGGATTAAGTGATAAAGGTGGAAGACACCCTGGACGTAATGGAGCTGACACGGGGGATATCTCGTGGAGGAAGAAGCTTTAGAGTGGCAGAACTGCGGTAAACTTCAATAGATTCCCGTGTCTAAATATCGTCTGAATCAAACTAATGCATAAACTGAAGGTTCAGAAACAAAACAAATTTATTAAGGAAGAAGTAATTACACTTAAACAAAAGGGATCAGAGTTATTGCAGGAGATCCGACAGTTCTGGCCAAAAGTGTGCACTGGGACTAGCACCTATCTATCCCCCACCACCGGCCGTTCCTCTACTGCTAAAATATGTTTCGGAGAGTATATCCTCTGAGTTACTGGAATACCCGAGCTCGCGCGTGTGAAAGAGAGTGTGTAAGTGTGCGTGTGTGTGTGCGTGTGTGAGAGAGAGTGTGTAAGTGTAAGTGTGTGTGTGTGTGTGCGTGTGTTGTGCGTGTGTGTGAGAGAGTGTGTAAGTGTAAGTGTGTGTGTGTGTGTGATTGTGTTTGATATAATTCGCATAATTTTCGCTAACCAAAAGTGATCATTGAACTTTCTGAGTGTTATCTTATTAATAATGATATTTTCTTCTGCTTTTAATAATAATAATAATAATAAAAATCTGCAATGATGCCTTCTATTTGGTCAATTCAGTTTGCTTTTTAAAGCTCAAATTTATTCGTTTACATTTATTTATAATAAATAAATTCTTATGAAGTACCGTTAAATTATTACAACTTTGAAAATTTAATGTGGAAGACTTTTTCACATTTTTCTCACTATTTATTTATGCATTTATCTAAAAAGTTAATTATTTGAATTCTTTTCTTTAATGTCTGTCTCCACCATTTAAAGCAACCAAGCTAATCACACTTTTCCTTTAGGATCTCAACAGTAGTAATATTATTTCATTATAAGGCCAAATTTTAAATTGAAGATTATTATATTATTCTTATTATTATTATTATTATTATTATTATTATTATTATTATTATTATTATTATTATTATTATTATTATTATTATATTATTGTTGTTGTTGTTGTTGTTGTTGTTGTTGTTGTTGTTGTTGTTGTTGTTGTTGTTGTTGTTGTTATTATTATTTAAAAGCTGTCCAAAATTTAGCACGGTGGTTTACTGATAAAATATGTACTAAAATTAATTTCTATAAAAGGTTTTGAATAATAACAAACAACAAATCAGATGAACTTACTGAGTATACCATTCCGTTCTATAAACGTAGATTGAACAGAAAGAGAAAATATCAGATTCGGATAAATTCATTTTGTTTTTTATATGGAGAAAATCTCGTATAAAATTTTATTTAAAACATTTTCAATTATTCTCAAATAAATTTAGGAGTTAAACCTCTGTAGTAAAGTGTAGAATCTATATCTTTAATGAGAATCTGCATCATTTATATTTTCTGTCAGTAAGTACAGTGAGTTTTCTAGTGTCACTTTTACCTTTTCATCTAATTTCAGTTGAATTATGTCGGTTATTTTCATGTGATAAATCAAGAAAAATGCTACTACTATTAGCAGCGGATCATCTTTCAAGAAGTTAAATAGAAAAAAACAAAAAGGTTAATTTTTAATTTGTTTTATTTATGTATTTCATACAGTTTTTTCATTTTATTTTTAAATTAATAAATAAAATTTATTTAAAAATTGAAGCACAAATTAAAATAAAAGAAATTGAATTTGAATTGGCAAATGAAACAGTAAATTAAGTTTGAAATAGGCTGTTTGTCTTTAGAAGTTATTAATTAAACTAATTCCTCTTTTCAAAAAAATCCTTCTGTTTTTAAAAATTAATTTATTAATGTAACGTTTGACCAATATTCAAATGCTACTTTGTGTATTTAAAAAGCATTTTTTTGTAATTTACCACCAACTTATCTATTTATTTACTTTCCAATTTACTTTCATTGATAAACGTTCATAAGGTTACCAGAAAGTAATTAAGCAGATAAAACTGAGCTAAACTTTAATTTAGATGTCAAACAAATTACTCTGAACCATATTTGTAACATCTCTATGACGGGTTTCTTATCGAAAATGCAGCCTGTCAGTATACGGACATGGTTTAGCTAAACAAATTTTTAAAATGGAATTTATGTTTCGCATCAGTTTACCATTTCGATTTATTTCAGATTTAATTCTATTTATTTAAATCTTGATGCTGCAGATTTTCTAAGTTTAAAGCAGAACAGATTTAACCGAGGTTGCGTTAAGATTTCCTATTGCAGCTGAAAACATTCTAGTATCTACAGTGTATTGCGTTAACTTTAACATTGAAGAAAATTAAATGTCATGATACCCACTAATTGGGAATCAGTATTATTAGAGGGCGCAAGAACAGAAAAGTTAAGTTCAGTTATACACTTAGTTTAATCGGTCAAACCATATTTTTTTTTTATCAGGTTCTATGGAGTTTTACGCTAAACTTTAATTTTGGTTCAAGTATAGATTAACTTCGCAAATTGTGTAGAACTCGTCAGTCGTTTTCTTTTTCGTTTTTTGTTTTTTGTTTTTTGCTGTTTGCCGTTTTCTCAAGAATCAGAATTTCTAAATATTGTCCATTCTTAGAATTATCAATGAAAATATGCATTTTCATTTCGGTTCCCATTGCGTGCTGATGTCACAGATATAAAAGAAGATGTAATAAATTAGACACGGAGAGGAAAGCGTAGGATCTGAGTGACAAGCTTGTTATTGTTTTTGTTGTTAATTAGCTAAAACAGTTATTATTTAAACTCCTTCACGCACTGTCAGCTATTTTTACAGGACAAACTAACGAAAAGATTTGCCAATGAACTGCCTTTAATATTAAGTTCTAATGGTGGCTTTAAAATGTTAATAGCTAAGACATTTTTTTAGAGCCTAAAATGGCAACGTGGTTTTGAAATGTGATTTGAAATGCTACACTTCAGCTACGAGGCAAACTGTCCTGTCGTCGGACTGAAGAAAGCGCTAGCAGGGGGCGCCGCGTGTTGGAAAGAAAAAAAAAAATATTAAAGGGAGATAAGCGCCTGTGACTATGAATCATCTATTATTTTTGTAGGCTGAAAACTGAAAGCCGTAACTGCTTGTAAGCTAACGGGTAATAATAAATGCGTCACAACTATATTTTAGAAGAACTAATTTAAGAAGTTAGACACTAAAAGAACAATTATTTCCATTCCTATTTTCCTTCTTAATATTATAAAATTTTATTTTAGATAAACAGCCATCGCGTTGAGCGTCTGAAAGAGCGTTCATTACAAACAAATAATAAGTAGAAATAATTAAGTAACTAAATTACAAAGTAGTGCCCAGTGATGATGTATATAAAATTATTCAACAATGGAGCAAGTGAACAGAAATAAGTTTTTTTAATGGCTTAGACTATTTATAAGAAATACTAAATTAATTCCCCTCAGCCAGAAATTAGTATATATATAGAAATTAAGCCTCTTTATTTTGTTTTTCTTTTAGATACCACTTGTTTTTGTCAATCTCTTCGTTTAATTATCTTTCTAAGGCATTTATGTACTAAAATGATTTTATTTAATTTACATTTTTTCATCAGGAGAAACCTTAAAAAAAATTATTATATTTCTCATTCACTTTTAATAGAAATAAATAAATAAAAGAAGTACACTGTCTCTTGGTTATTACCGAATTCCTCTTTATTTGCCGTAAAAAAAAAGGCCAAGGATAGTTCGTTGTATCTTCTCTGTCTTAAGTGGTCTTTTCTTCCGAAGGATTCAACCATTTTAAAGAGAATAAAAATTCAAGAATCACGGAATAAAACAAAAACAAAATTACCCGGTGTCCCAAAAAGATGTATACACACTTGTTTACTAGGCTACAGGTAAGTACCTGTATCATTTTAGGAAATACTGCATTTCCTCTGATCAAACCCCCACCTCAAAAATACAATACAATATGTTGTAAAAATATTTGAAATCTCAAACGACAATCCAGTGTACAAACAGAATCATGAACTCATTCACGCGCACACAGGTATACACAGAGCGAATGTCAGTAAATATCGTTTAGGTCTGTTTTTATCAGTAAATGCAGATAATTTTCATGTATATATGCACTTTATTAAGCTGTCAATATATATATATAAAAACACCAAAAGTTACTTGACAAGTATAAGTGTACGGGTGCGTGTGTTTATTTCAAAACAGTGAGAACATGGAATGCTACAGTATAGAGTATAACAATAGACTAGAAGGATAAAAAAAATTCGGCTACATTTATATCACAGGCTACAGAAACAAGAAAATATTTTCTTTCTACTTGTTCAGTGCACCTTGAAGTGAAATAGTTAATTGGTAGTCACGTTGTGGGGATAAAACCACTGATAACTAGACAGCAGATTCGTATTTAGTGATTTACTACTATATAAGCACAAAGCAGATTGTGGTCGTAATACAAGCTTTACAATTCCCAGTAATTTATAGGATCACTTCGTAAATGCATTATTAATAATATAACTTATTATGAGACAATTCTATAATATAATAATAATAAAATAATAATAATAATAATAATAATAATAATAATAATAATAATAATAATAATAATAATAATAATAATATAATAATAATAATAATATAATAATAATAATAATAATAATAATAATAATAATAATAATAATAATAATAATAATAATAATAATAATAATAATAATAATAATAATAATAAAAAAAACTATATGGTAACATTTATAGCAACACAAAAACATTATTAGTAAATTATTAATAATAAAGAGAAGCTTGTTTTGCATTCCTTTTACGACGTAGAAGTACCGGCCTTGTGAGCTGGGGAGGAAGGAGAGAACGATGTGTGTTCGCATGCAATAATCCGCAGATTATTTGGCCCGTATTTTTTTAAAGACGAACAATACCTTGCTTTGTGTTGTTTCTGGTTTTTCCCTAAATTAGTGCTCCGCAGGAGACGAGAGAAATCTTCAAACGAAAAGCTTTGCCATCCTGATGAAAATCCACGAGCATCCTTTCGGAGCCGCCACTTGCCTCCCGCCAGAGAAAGCTACAACAGGTAATCACTTTCAAGCCATTTAGCCGCTTAGTTCCTTTACCTTCGCTAAATAAAAACAGAACTAATTACATTTATTATTATTATTATTATTATTATTATTATTATTATTATTATTATTATTATTATTATTATTTATTATATTATTATTATTATTATTATTATTATTATTATTATTATTATTATTATTATTATTATTTGTTTACATCGTAAATTTAAAGTAATTCTTCTGTTAGCAGAAATTCACTGAAAGATAAAAATATAAATATTGTTTTCCTTAAATCGTTTTTTTTTCCCCTTCTATAATTCGCAATAAAATGGAAAATAATAAGCAGTTCTATCCACCGGAAACAAAGCTCCGCGTTTCAACAGAACAACGCGAACGAAAGTTAATGGCCTGATTCTTTTGGATATCGTAAATACATTTACAGTTCTTGGTTGCGCATTTATCTCAGGTGAGGCTTACTTTATTTTCCGTTTATTTCATTTTTATTTCTTTCCGGTTCCTTCCGCCATGTTTACGCCCTTACTACGAGAAGCCTGTTGACAGCGAGAGTCGACTTGTGAGCGGCTCTGTTCTTATATGACAATCTTAACCCCCCCTTTTTTCCCCTCCCTTTACTGCAGAGTGATTTATTAGCAAAGCAGCAACTACCGACTAATATTAACGATATAATCTTTCTTTCTTTATTTATATTTTTCGTGACAGAAGCCACACTTTAGTTCAGCTCCAGCATTACGAGGAGACACGAACTCGCCTAAGTATTATCAGGCCGCAGGAGTTTTAGACTGTCCGACAATGCCACCAGAAACAACTACCGGCAACAAATTCGCCTTCTGTAGTAGCAGTTTGCTGTTTCCCCACATGCCGGGTCCTACTATCTACATTTCAGCTAACCCTGTCATCTTCCCTAATAATTGCACGTTCTTTGCGACAAATAAATAATCGACCAATGTGTGCCATCCATCTCTGTTTCCTATTTTGTCATTTCTGATATTTAAAGGGTTAACCTGATTTTGCGGCGGTTGTACTAAATCGAAGTCCAAGCAGAAGATTCAGAAGATTACAGGTAAAGTGAACAACACACAAAGGTTAAAAAAAAAAAATACAGATATTGAAACGAACATCGTTGTTATTCATATTTCCCTATATTTATTTCGAAGTTTTAACCTGTGAGGCCATACTGATCTATTTCCTTTCACTAGTAACTACCCGATGTCCTCCCAATTCCTCACCTTCCACCATCTATGAATAAAAAGAGAGCGGGAAAAGTCGCAAGCATAAAACCATAGAAATTCTGGTGATTCACACCGTGAATGTCCTATGCAGAGGCGATGTTTCCATTTAAGAAAGACTAATGAGCCATTAGAAAGAGTTCAGCATAGACTCAGATCATGCAAGACGATCCGAGTTACATAGTATGGATATCGCGCACCCGGTGGAAAGACCTGAAAGGGGGTTTCAGCAACAAATTCCTTTTCTCTCTTTCGTCAAAAATCCTAGAGGTCATAAATATAAACCGGTTAAAGTATCAGTACTGCTTGCCATATTAGTAATAAGATTGTAAAGAGTGGAATAAGTTACCAGCGGCATTTGCTGATAATGCAAATCTTTTCTTTTCTAGGGGGTACCTTGTATAAGATCCGCCCTGTAGCCAATGAAATAAACTTGCCTTCAGAGTTCACAAACGATAAACAAAAACTACTGTCATTTTCCAGTAACTAATTATTTGCAAAGAAGGCTTCTTCTAGTAGTATGTATGATACGACGCAAATTGTTAAAATAATAGCAGTGTATTCCATCTCAGCTTTTAAAAGATCGTTGCTAATTGCTTTGCTTATATATCAATTCAGCAAGAGCAAGATACAGTATCACGTTGAATCTGATGTCATCTGTAAACTCCGTTCGATATTGTATCTTCGTACTTCATATGTATTTCGATAAAACAGACCGTAATAAAAGCTTTTGCGTGGCTAACGAAAAAATAAACCAAAAAAACTTATGTCAATAGGATCTGGGAGACTGATAGAATTCTATTTCCGGTTGGCGTTTCGTTCGAAAACCTTTACCATTCACGTTTGTGGCAGTCTTCTGCAGTCAAAGGTATCCGTCTTACTTCTCTGTGAATACGATTGGTAATTCCAAGTGCTAGAGATAGCAAAAATGTATCTTATCCTTCCTCCATCTAATTTCTCGGCCACACCGGTTCAGTTAGCGGATAAGAGGTGAGAGTGTTTTCAATCGGCTAATCTCGTGGGATAGATTACTCTCACGGTTGATTCGTGTGCGAAGCACTGCGGTGCTGTAAATAGGAACAGAATTTGTATTCATAAAATAAAAATAAAACAAACAGAAATATAATTAAAAAGGAACTCGCGAAGGTACGTTTTATTAAGTGTAATCTCAATGATTTTTAAATGAGCTAAAGAAATCGCGCGAAGGTCTCAACTATTTCTGTTTCTACTAACTGTCAGTATTCCTTGGCGGTGTTTTATAGCTAGTCTCATATAACTCTAATTACATTTTTTTTTGGTATTTTTAAAGTCGACATAAAATTATGTAAATTGGTGATTTTATTTGAATCACTCATCAGCGAAAGCCAAATGTATATGCATATGCGTAACCAGAGCATCAACAAACAGCAGATCCTTAAAAGACATACGTATAGCTAATATTAAGGGTATTTTACGTGTCCTGTAACTAACTAAACAGTAAGTTAATAGCCACCCCTAGATGAAATCTAAAAATTCAACAAGATTTATTTTTGAACTTATTTTTTCTTCCAAACCTCCTCTGAGCATATTCAAAGGTGACAGCGGCTGTTAAGTTGCGCCCCGCCGTCCAGGATTCGGCTGGCATATGTTGGCAGCTGTGACTTGAAATAATACTCAAGTGGTCTAATTCCAAGTTTTGCTTATAGGTTATCGATTGTCGTTAATTGTCAAAGCGGATCCGGGGAGAGAGTGAATTCAAGAGAGAAGTTGGAGGTGTTTTGAGGACTCTTGATGCCGATGTCGTGCAGTATTAATGAAGAACATTTTTATTTATTTTTTAAAAAAAAAAAAAATCTTTATATGTATGATGGCGAAGTCCCGTTGACTGTTTTCGCCTGTTTACTGGAGATTTTATACTCCGTGAGTGTGTTCTTCCTTTCACTTTCTCCCTTTTGAAAGTGTGCCAGTTCTTGTTCTTGCATGAAAGTACTTCAAAAGACCGAGAGAGCGAACTCTAATTAAAACCGGGCGATAACTCTTGGAGCGGAGAGAACGACTGAGCCCTACGAATTAGAATCAATGGTAAAGAAGGATCTTTAAATTTAGACATTAACCTGGTCGGAATTAAAAAAAAAAAAGGCAACAAACAAGGAAAAATAAGTTCGGATTATTGATTGTTATGCATGTCTTTCTCTTTTTTCAAATAAAATCTTATTTAAAAACCTTTTTTAATATATATAATATATATTATTATATATATACACATTTATTTCTATGATACTTATTTACGAAGGAATAAAAAATTATTTGTTAAACCTGAAAACAATATAAATTGTTGAAGAAAATTTAAATTAATTGTACGTTAGTCTGGTATAAGATTTTCAGTGGCTAGTCAGGGGTGAAAGGGTTACAGCTTTAACGTATGTAAATGTAAACTAAAAGAAGAAACTGACAGAATCAGGAAGAAGAAAAAATAGAAATCGGGACTGTGATCAACCACCGATCTCATCGAACGACTGATACGTTTTAGAATTTTGTTTTCAACTTTATAAAACTACCGAGGAAAATAGATCGGGATCTATCGCCATGCCATCGATTTTTCCTGAACCGTTTCTCGATGACGTCAGGGGCTAGACGAGAGCTAAGCTATCGCAGACACATTTTAAATTCTCTGTAACCAATATTGGTTGTCACTTTTTTTTTTTTTATTAAAGAAATATTTAGGTTTTAATCAGTTCGATATTTTGGCACCATGAACTGGGATAAATCAGTCTTTTTCTTACAGCCGCCCGGTTTGTGTTGTTTTTTTGTGGGTTTCTTTTTTCTTTTCTAGTTCAGACACATTAGATATTCGCCAAATTTATATTATGAAAAATCAGGGCGATCAATTTTATCGTGGTTCGGACAGGAGATTTACGAACGGACAGGGATTGGCTCCACCGAACGTCCCAAATCCTACTCAATATCAAAGATGTCTAGTGTATAATAATAAGAATAATAATAATAATAATAATAATAATAATAATTAATATCTAATAATAATAATAATAATACTAATAATATAATAATAATAATCATAATAATAATAATAATAATTAAAGCGCACCTTGAATAATAAAACTATACTGTATCTATTTAATTCAGAGTATTTAATCTATCTATTTAGCATCAACCGCCACAAACATCACGGTTAGAACTGTTAGCATTAGAAATAAGAATACACAAATTAATTGTAAGACAAGCGGAAGCGCGCAGCTAGATCGAGATACAGACAGGAGAAAGGGGGGCGGGGCGACGGAGTACATAAGAGTAAGATGGATAAGTTTCTCATCTTAGGAAGCAGAGTCATAATTCGCTCTGAAATATCAGAGCCGATGGTCTTTAGAAAACAGACAAAATCAAATAAAATGTTGCGGAGGTAAAACAGAAAATACTGCTAACTGCTCTCTCTCGCTCTCCTCTCCTCGCTCTCTCTAGCTCTCCTGTCGCGCGATCTCTCTCTCTCTCTCGCTCTCTCTCTCTCTCTTCTCTCTCTCTCTGTAGTATCATTATTCCTTTTGTATTCCATCCATCCATCCATACTCGCTCTCTCGCTCTCTCTCTCTCTCTTTCTCTCTCTCTCTCTCTGTACTCATTATTCCTGTTGTATTCCATCCATCCATCCATATCTCTCTCTCTCTCTCTCTCTCGCTCTCTTCTCTCTCTCTTCTCTCTCTCTCTCTCTCTCTCTCTCTCTCTTTCTTTCTCTCTCTGCAATTCATTTTCCTTTTTTTTGTATTTCATCCATCCTTCCATCTCTCTCTCTCTCTCTCTCTCTCTCTCTCTCTCATTTAAAAAATATTTTCGTTCGTCCTGCGACGGTTTATGTTCGGTTGGTAACCATAGAATAAAAGCCGTTAACGAAGTCGGGGGCCTCCGCGAAAAGTGACAACGAGCGAGGAAAGTTAATTTTTTTTTAATTCCGTCCGAGATTAAAAACAACAGCAACAAATAAACGAAAAGGGCGAATGCAAATTAAAGCAGGCGGGGGAGAAGGGAGGACAGCCTTCCAGAGCCCAAATGAATAAAGCGATATCTTTTTAAAAATTGTATCGAACCCCCGTCCAGTATCGACGGTCTCTCGTGAGCCGCGGGCCGACTTTCCGCCCCTCAGTCCTGGCGGAGAGACCCCGATAAGGGCGCGGAGTGTCCGGTCGCCACATGTGAACAAAGGATTTACTCTTCTCTCGCTTTAAAGTCACAGCGTTGATAAGTCTTACATTTTTTCTTTTTTACGCAGTTTCATCCTTCGATGCTAAATCAGCCTCTTTTACGAAGGGGACGTTTAATCTAAAGCAAGATAGGTGAGCAAAGATTACTGGCCGACCCCTTAGTGGTCATTATCTCCTTATGAGCCACGGGTTTCGTCCTTTTGGTTTTGTTCAGCAATCACTTGCTCCGAAGATAAATACTTTCACAAGTGCGATGACGGGATGTCCAACGGCGCCATGATGAACCCGCTAACTGACAAGCAGTATACGAACGAACACACGATTTATTCTTTTTAAAGCCGATAAGAATCCCTTCTATCTCCGGCTTTTCTTGGCCGTTCTTTGTTTGATGCATTCGTGTAACAGGGTTTAAAGGAGAACGCTGACTGTATCGGTGTAAGTAATCCCGGCATCGATGAATATCAGTCACTATTTGATGCAACTGTCTAACAGAACCGTGTGCTCGAGCGTGAATAGATTAAACATTGTCATTTATCCCTAAAAGTGGGGGTAGGAGGGGGTTAACAACCGAAATTATATCCAGTCAGCAACCAAAGTCTTCCAAAAGGCATTTACTTCGTGTATTCGGAGACAGAAAAAAAAAAAACTAAATTAAGTAGACGGATAGTTCAATCATTTGTCTTCACTTTGTTGCTATAGATTACTAAAAAAAAAACACTTATGCTTCTGAGACCTTTTCTCCACACCATCCTCAAAGATTAATCCGAACTAGCAGCGCACTTTTTATAGCTAGTACGTCACCATTAAGGTTATGCTCTCTACAGTGAAAATTTGCTGCCTTTTTTCCTGATACGTCTCCACACCATCAGGCTGCCACCGAGTCGGTGAGCAGATCCGTCAATGGCCGTGTTCATGGTGTTAACAGAAATTGTAACATCATCACTGTTGTTGGTAGCCTTTAACTAGTAATTCTCTGTCTTATAATTATTTGTATTAATTAATTAATTTTTATAGTCTTAAGGTCGGTCAGAATTTTTCCGTTCTTGCAACAGTTTTTTTTTTCTTCTGCAAATTACTGCGCAGGTTACTTTGAAAATAAATGCAAAAATGTTTTGACTCCATCTTTTCCCGTTTCTATTCCTTTCTGTAACTTTAGTTTATCGGAGCGTACTAAAAAGACCAATCTTTTCTTCGGTTTATTCTAATAAAACAAACAAACAAAAGAACTGGTTTTAGTGCTTTCCGATACATCAGCATGTCAGAAACAAGTAGACAAGATCTCGCGTAATCTTTTTGAAGTCACGTGGTACACGTAATTACCCACCAAACTGCTATTATGGCTTGCGATGACTTCTGAAGAGGGTGGGTTATTAAGATGATCGAGCCGGTCTCTTGTCTCGTTGGCGGGTTTTGCTTTTATATTTATTTCCAGTCATTTACTACATCCCGTGGGTTTTAGTGTGTGTTTTTTTTTGATTTGGTGTTGAATAATGAACTTCAATTCTTAAGCAAAAACAAATAGGGAAAACCGAGACTATTTGTTGTTACAGCACCGTTAATTTTTAATTAAAGGTATAAGATGAGGCTGTAATCAACGTCATATGATGTATAGATTAGGCTGTTAATCGACGTCATGTGTTGTATAGATGAGGCTGTATGTAATCAATCGTCATATGATGTATAGATGAGGCTGTAATCGACGTCATGTGTTGTTATAGATGAGGCTGTTAATAACGTCATATGAATATATAGCTGGGCGTAATCAACGTCATATGATATATAGATGAGGCTGTAATCGACGTATATTATGTATAGACGAGGCTGTAATCGGACGTCATATGATGTATAGATGAGGCTGTAATCGACGTCATATGATATAGCTGAGGCTGTGTAATCGACGTCATATGATGTATAGATGAGGCTGTAATCGACGTCATGTGTTGTATAGATGAGGCTGTAATCGACGTCATATGATGTATAGATGAGGCTGTAATCGACGTCATATGATGTATAGACGAAGCTGTAATCGGCGTCATATGATGTATAGATGAGGCTGTAATCGACGTCAAATGCTTTGACATTCGAGCAAAAGGTCAAAAAATGTGACGTCGATTACAGCCTCATCTGCATGCTTAATTAGAAATTACTGGTGATGCAAAAACTTACCCTTGTATCAACAACTAGCTCCTGTCTCTTCTATTTTTAAAAGTATTTTGAATTATTTTTTTCTGTTTTATCAAATACCTTGAAGCTGAACCAGAATTTTATTTTAACATCATGTTTACTGATTATCATCTTTATATGGTATTCACATGATATTAATTAAATACGAAGAATATAGTAAATATCATGTAAGCACAAATTAACGACATTTTTTCGGTTTTTTTAAGATTCGCAGTCTCTCTATCTATCTTTGAAAGTCGCTTGGCTCGATATAGAGGATTTTAGTACAGAACAGATAATAATCTTAAGTCTGTTATTTGTTAACGCGTAGATTAAAACTATTTAAGGGATCAAACAGTAAATTAAATTCTACAAATAAACAGAGAAAATCCGTATTATACATATTATTTATTATTATTATTATTATTATTCTTATTATTATTATTATTATTAGAAAAAGAGTAACTATCACATAAAATGGTAACACTAATGAGTTATTACTGATATCCACAAGAAAGAAAATTCTGAAAGTTACTTATAGTAATAATTTGAATTCCATTGAACGTTTATATATATGAAACATAAATCTCATGAAGCAAGCGTATCAACAGAATAAAAAGAAAATAGAAAGAAAAACGAGAGTACCATTATAAAGGGAGGTAAACAGCTTTCATTCGTCTGTTTACTGCTGAATTAAAAACCTCTTGAGAAAACTGCGGTTCTCTGTGATGTTTGTGGCAGATAGCAGGCAGCCAGACTTGGCCCAAAGAAGCTGAAGCAGTTTGCATGACTTTAAAATAGGTTTTATAAACATATTAGTTAGCTTACGCCGTGATCAAGCTCCGGTATATTTTATAAAAAAGCTGACTACTTTGTTTATGTCGTGTCACAAGATTTGATACTGTCTCAACGAGAGTAGAGTCCAGCTTTAAACAATGGGGCTCTAGTTGACGGTCGGTTACTTTCATGTGTTTTATTAAAGCTGAGCATCAAAGAAAAGAATGTAAGTTGGAATTTTATCTTTGAAAGATATATATTCACACACACCACGCACGCACGCTCACACGCACACATATATTCTTAAAATATAGAAAGTAAAATTTTTAAAATTGAAATTCGTTTCAAAGCTCTCAAGCATATCCGGTTTTTAAATAAATTTAGGTTTTATACAATTATTCCAATATTTAAATTTAATTTCTTGTTATGTTTTAGTTCTCACATCTTTTAGGTGCAAAGAAGTAGCTCCAAACATTGGTGTGAGGTGAGAGTCAGATGGATGTTGTGCTGTTAATACGGTAAAAATATACGAATATTCTATTTAGCTTTGAAAGTAAATTCGCTTCATTGACTCTTTTAATTTTTAACGTACAAATGAAATATTTAACATGTAAATTTGTAGAAATAATACAATAACAATAAGCAATCTTACATGATTTTAAACTTCCAATTTTATTAATTGTTAAAATACTAAAAATGGCGCTAAAGTGATTAAAATCTTTAGATTTTTTTTTTCTTTTTACAATTTTAAATTCACCGAGTTTATCCAGCTATAAAAAGGAGACAGGGGCTGGTTGCCGCACACTATCTCTGTATAGCGTCTTTTATATTTGAACTGTCAAATGAAATTGAAAAGTACTCTCTTAAAACTCGTTTCAATTACACATAGTCAAATCTAAATACAACTTTTTATAATGTTTATGTAAAGGCTTTCTGGAAACAATTTGCTTCCACACGAGGCTGATTCTCTCAGGGGTTGGAACTGGTTTCCAACTTTTAATACATCATAATACAGCTTACAAACTTATCTGACATTTGCTATTTATATATATAGTCGTAAATTTGCTTTATTTGTAATAAAGATTATTAGTTTTGTTAGAAAGTAATAACAAGTTAAAAGTTAATAAGTTTTAAACAGTTATGAAAGCACTAAAAAAACTTAACTACCTTGCAGGATATTAACTGTAAGTTATATTTACATTTAAATCATAAATAAACCTATTTTTCAAATGTCAGTAAATATTTAACTTATTCCAGACAAAACATGTTTTGTCACTATGTCACAACATCACGTGACAACCCCGCTTCACAATAGCTTTACGAAGAAATGAACAGATGGATTCATGAAACTGTGTAATTGAAAATTATATTACTACTGTACAAGTAGCTTCTATTATCCTCTATCTAATGTATAAATTAATTGAAAGAGAAACAACAACAAAAACTTCATAAATAAAATAATAAACAAAATCCAAAATGTTTACTGACGACGCAAAAGATTTAATAATTGTTTCTAGCTCTTTAACTACGACCGAGGCCATATCGCACCTGTTACAGGTTCTGAATGTTTGATATCACGTGATCAACATAATGCACTCTTAACAAGTTTCAAGCAGTCTGACAACCAGACCCCCTCCAGGTGTCGTCCCAGTTGAAATTCATCTCTAAATGAAGATCATATAGATTCAGTATAGTGAAAATTAAAGTAATCTTATTAAAAACAAGAACGAATTTTAAAAAAAGAAAAATTGATTGTGAAAAAATACACAGTATATGGACACACAAAATCAATACATAAAAACTGAATTTTGTATACATCTCTGCAGTTTTCTTAAAATGAAGACAATATATTTTTTTCAAATGAAAATCTACATTTTTTTTTTCCTGCGCACAGGACAGAACAGTAATATGTACAAAGGTGTGAAAAACGCGAAGAATCGCCGACGTACGACCAGAGCTAATATTTCCGACGAGGCTGGGAAAAATTTTCTGATCGAGTGCGAACTGTAGTAACCGGGAGAAACTGTATTAGAACAGACCGGTACAGAACAGCGAAAGAAGCGACATTAGACCATCTAGCACGCGAATCCTTCTTGGCTTGATTTCCTTTTCTTTTTCCGTTACCTCAAGATCGCTGCGCCCCTTACCCAGGTGGACCCACGTCACCAAGCGTGTGCAACACTCTCAGATCAGCCATGTGTTTGTGTTTGCTTCAAAATGGCATCTTTAACTCCAGCTGTTCAGCTTGAGCAAGCCATTGCAGTCCATCCAGCCGGTGGCAAGTATAAATGAAGCGAAAAACCGCCAGAAGATTATTCTCATTATCAGCTTTCATTTTGTTAAACGCGTCAAATAAATAGATAGATGGCGGCCATCCCCTTTAAGTTGGGCAAGTCCTTCTCTTCTGTAAATGTTGTTGTTAGACTTACAAAATGACGTCATATCTAGCTTTGCCATTTTGGTTGAGAATCTGTTACTTATGTAGTTTCTTTCCTTACGCGATATGCTGAATCCCAACTATGGCTTCATCGAGAGATTGTCCCTTATATGTTCTAAAAGTTAATAAACTTTTCTTTTGACACATTTTATGCTATGTAATATTATATACGTACTTGGAGACAAAGATTAGAACTGGTTGGTTTACTCGTACTCGTTCTTGGAACATGAGCTGCATGTCTGATCAATATTCCAAGCCAGGTAATTCGTTCATGAATTAATTAGTTTATTTCATTCCATTTTGTCCATTTTTCTGCTTCACAGTCGTTTATTGTACTTAGTACCACTGACGAAAAATGCATATATGTTGTTGACTGTTGAATGCGGTAGGTAACAGACAGTTCTATTAATTTAGCTAAACTTTAGATATAGAATTCTAAACTGACTATAGCTCGTTCGAGTTAAATCAATGTACATTAAATATCTCGCTCTCTAACGAAAAAAAGCAGCAAAAAAAAAAAGCATTGTATCGTTAGCGACGATGGAATAAAAAGGAGAAACTCTGATGCTTATGCTAGATGGCTGATGTAAATAGGAAAAGACAAAGTATTGATTTCTACGAAGTTAATGCAATGTCTTAAGAAACTTGCTCCCGTTGATCACGCAAAACTAACTTGGCAGCGATCTTCGTTATCTTAGACGACATTTTTGCGTTGACTGCGTGCGTGCGTGCGTGCGTGCGTGCGTGCGTGCGTGTGTGTGTGTGTGTGTGTGTGTGGAAAATCGCATCAGCGCAGAAATCGTTCACCAGTCGCTTACTTCATGTCTTCTAGTCAAGGGCCTGATCCTAGAAGTTTTTTGTTTTTTTTTTTTTACGATTTCTTGTGAGGCTGCCGCACCGGGAGGTGGGGTTTAGGAAAGCATGAAAACGGTAAGATAACATTATCGGATTCATTATTCATAACTGCTGGTGGTATTTCATCCATACTAAAGGCTTATTTTGTTACAAAGAATAAGTGACATCTCTAATGGCTTCGTTTGGCAAACAATGCTAAACTCGAGTGGCGGAAGCAAAACTAATAGTCTAAATTGAGGTGTGGGAACATCGGGATTGTTTTTCTCTTTATAGACAAACTATAATGGTAAAAAGAAATCTTCTTCTTATTGCACTATTGGGTTTCCTTTCCTAAATTACAGTAAATAAGATTAAGCCTCCATATTTTTTTGGTATAATCTTGTTAAGTGTACAACCCACGAATTCAACTAAGCGTCTATCTACCTTAATAAACGTCAAAGAATACATCCTTTTTCATTATACGGAAAATCTTCCAATGCTGAAAAAAGACAAACACTATATTTTAATGAAATAATCCATTTATTTATTTATCTATTTATTTATTCATTTATTGATTTATTCTCGCTTTATGAAATCTCGCTCCTGTCGCTTAACATTAGTCACGTGATCGCTCAGCATACTCTCGCGAGAATGAATAATGAAATATTCAGAGTCGTCACTGGGTCCAATAAAAAAAAAACCATAAAGGGATTTATACTTCTACTTAAACTCATCACACGAGTACACCCTCGCTTTGTGGCGACTCGGCTACGACGGGTCTTTCTCGTTTATTGCTAATCACGGACGATTTTCATTGGCTGATTATTATTCACCTTTCTGCGTTCCCTCTTGGCCGGCATTTTACCGCCCTCGTTTAGCTGTTTTTACTAACTTGATCTTTTAATTTTGTCTCGTAATTTATGTATACCAAGTGGTCAATACCCAATAATAATTGTCAGCGCTGGATTCAATCTGAAAAAAAATATATATATATATAGTTTGAGTCTCAGAAAATCGAATTAAATGACGATGCCTCTCGCACGTTCATGGCGATGGCCAAGCGGAGACAGAGACAAAGGAAAGAGAAGCGAAAAGAAAATTTAAAAATGGCTTTATAACCTATCGAGGACGGCTGACAGTGATGGATTTTCTTCCAACGTTTCTCCCCTCCCCGCCGCCACCACACACACACAAAGAAGCAAACCGCGTTCTTTTCGGTTCCGCTGCCCAAGCTATATAGGTAATCCGCCAATCATAAAACATCAAAGGCGATGTGAGCCGACCCTGAGAAAGGAAGCAATAAGATACGGGATCAAAGGGAGGTAAAGCCGAATATATCAACGCCTCGCTTTAAATTCTGATAATCAGATCAGGTTCACGGTGACGAAGATGTACCCTTATATTTCGAGCCAGCAGGTAACGACGAATTTCTTTTTCTTTTTTTTTTTTTTCAAAAAGGAGAAGGAAAAAAAATTGTTTGTAGCGTTAATATAATCGGATTTTAAAGGTCTTTCTGTTTTTATTTTATCTTTTATGGAGAGGAATTATTCAAAGAATAAACTTTTACATTCCAAACCAGCTCACGAGGAGAACATCCCAAATCCATAGTTTTCAAGGCTAAAATAAGCATTTTGCTTGCAATTAAAAAAACCAAAATAAAAAAAAAGCAACTTTACACACAAATATGTATATAGATACATTTTGTCACATTACATAAACCGATAGAAAAATCCCGTATCAGTAAATTAAAGTGTTTTCGAAAACTACCGTTGTTCCTAACGCGAAAAGACCCGAGTTCGTTCGAATCCCGGTCGGCTCGGTTTGGCTTCTTCTTCAACCGATCGCGAGATTTTATCCGGGAATTACGGTTTCTTTTCTCCCACCTCTAAAAAAATGAGTAGTGGGGGGGTTTTCAGGGCACTAGTGGGTAGAGTTCCACAGCTGACTCTCGACTGGCTCGCACGCTGACCACCAGCTAAAAAGCCATTGGCTGTGCCCGGATAACTCGCTCGGTCACCAAGGCCGATCACTCCAGCTCATCCTGAAAAGAAAACATCTTTGGACCTAAAGAGGCGTTCGAGAGAAAGTACTGTCAGTAGAATAGCGTTAAAATAGTACTGCCTGCGACTGTACAGTAAAATGTTACTATGACTGACGTCGTAAAATATCTGGAACGCTGTTAAAACTGGGAAAGTATTAAAGTAATAAGATGCTTCATCTGAATTCTATCACTGCTCATACCTCAACTACGAATACAGGAAGGAAGTGAAAGCAAACTTCACTGTGTGCGATGCTAAGAAAAGCTGGAAACCTAATTTACAGGTGAAGATCAACTCACTAACTACAACTGCTTTTATTTAAAAGTAGATCTGGCGATCTCTCGCGTAATCTAAGCTTAGGCGCAAACAACGGAAAATAACTCGCAAACTCTTCATACCAAAAAAAAAAAGAAGCAAAAAACCAGGAAGCGACGAATTCGGTTTTACATCATTAAACATTAAAATGTTTGGTTCTGTTGTTACTAATAATATTCATGAAAGTTCGAGTTGCCTCTAAGTAGCTGAGATATGAACCATCATCGGATGATGTAACACAGCCACTTCTGCGACTGACATGTTTTCTAAGAATCCAAAGCTACCACCCTCCCTCTGCAAGTTTAATTTAATTATAGGAAAGGCTGGAAACGAAATCATGTTTTGCTGGCCAAGTAACCTTAAAGGTTCATAGAGAACTTCGCATATTTCAACCTGAAAATATCTAATCAGAAATTATCAAATTCAAATAATCAATAAGTATTATCGCGTCGATACTTTGGAGCCCGACGATTTTTTTTCTTCTCCAGAATGCTGAAGTCAACATTTATGTAAATATCGCACAGGACACGATCTGGAACAACTGTGACGCGTTAAAGAACATCGTGCAGCTATGGCGCACACAAATCAGAAGCGGATCTAGAATTTGATGTCAGCGTTTCCACTGTTGAGTCATTCTGATCGAAAACATCTAATAAGTAAATGTGATATTTTTGTGCTATTCTACGTGCACAGCAGCCATGAGGAATGAAACAGGGTTGGACAAGAGACTTGATAAAATCATTGTTCTGAGACGTTTTCTATCAAGCATGCCAATAGTCTTGTCAATATCTAGTTCAGTATCTTCATACGTATACGGAAGAATGAGTGCAATACCTCTTGGCAATGAGTTTTTGAGGAGGAAATTTTTCTCTCTTAACTCCACCTAAGGCGACCGATGTCAGCCGAAGATTGGGAATCTTGCTATGTTTTGGTACGTCGACGCTTTTCTATCCGCTAAACGTCTCGGGGAGGGTAAAAAGCCTGTCGTTTCGGCTTCTCCACACATGTTTCCAAACTCTGACTTGATGCCGGAATGAATGTGGAGTTGGACAAGTTTCTTTGTTATATGTCAGGATAGCGTCAGCGGTAGGTTTATCAAGCAGTGCAATATGCGAGGGAGTCAGGCTCAAGATCCGAATGATTTGACTTGCGAGGTCAACGAATCTCATGCTGAACGAACTATTGGGCAGGAAAATATTCAAAGAAACGAAATAGAGAAAGCATGTTTGAAATATTCTTTGGAGGTTGGTGCAAAAACATTGTTTTTTTTTCTGTGTCTGCCGGTTGAATGGATGTAAGCTTTGCTATCGCTGTCAATTTTGAAATTTTTTTTGTACACTGTGTCAAATTCATCTTCATCCTCCCTGACAGGAAATATATCAGAGATTTGACATAGGTCGACATTTTAAAGCTTTATCAATGTCGCGAGTGGCCTTGCAATTTCTTCCCTAGGCACCAAGTGTAGCTAAAGTTCTGAAGAACTGTCTATAAACATGCTAAGAAGATAGAATTTGTCCATTTGACTTCAAAACTGTCTCTTTGTCTCAACAGATTCCCAATAGGTTATGGCATGGTTATTGAAAAACAGACTCTTATATCTCATCAAAGTCATGTAGAGTTCTGTGATTCTCATCTCATCTAATCCGACAGAATAATTTTAATTTTGTTTTATTAAAACGCTCTCTCTTGCTTTGCTGTATATTTATATCCTGTATGGTTTCCTCTATTTCTTTGCTTCTTTTGAGTTAATATTTTTTTTTTAAAAATGTTTCAAATTGTTTATGAGTGCCTAGCAAATCACTAGATTTAGGTCACGGCTATAAAATCAGTGATAGAACTGCTCTTGGGGATTTCCCTGAGCAGATGCCCTTCCATATTAGCGGCTTCGACCGTCCATGGTCATAACTCGACTGAGCTGAACGTCCAGGCCATTGCTAGGTCAAGGATCTAGTAACATTTTGGCATACTTTTTCATTTATAAGCTTCGAGGAATTTAATGGTTTTCTATTAAAGATGTAATGTATAGCAAAACCTAACTGCTTCCAGTTTATGTTGTTCCTCACTTCATCCCAATGAAAGCCATAGAAAGACTAGCCTGATCCTTTATTTCTTGCTCAGTGGATCCCTGGGTAATCTTCTTGAGGCACAGCAGACCATCTTGGTAAGTTTTCCATATACACGTAGCATTTATTTATTCAAATGGTTCTGAAGCTACTGCTAGTGTAATCATTTCTGCTCCTCCAAAATTCCAGACACTTCACCAAAAAGCCTCAATACTTCTCTGTTCTGCTCCATTTTTTAAATGCATTCATCTGCAATTGTGACATCCATTCAACTGGGTTCATTCGCATGTGTTGATTTAAAAGCGTTCGATTTTACCTTTAAACCGATGTGGTAGTCACATGCTGCATGATTCTTAAGATCTTCGAGACCACTCTTCAGATTTTGGTAAGGTTCTGCGATGGTAGCAATATGAAGTATCCGGGAAAAAAACACATGCCAGACAGTACAGCACATTAGTTTTTTTTCAATTAACGAGCAAAGCCAAACTTCTTAAACCAGTCCCAAGGACAGCTGAAATGAGTGTAAAATGGCTGTGGTCGCTTATCACCCTGCAAACAAAAGTATAACTGAAAATAAATTATAAATGAAAGTCGTTAAATGTCCATACTCAATTTTTTTTTTACTAAAAAAGGTATGGGTGGTTGTCGTAATTCAGTTTGTGAGTCAACCAACTTAATTTTTAATTGTTGAATAAAAATGTAGAATAAAACCGATAATTTATCAAGTTGCAATTAAGATTTTCTTCAGTATCCTTATGCAACAGTGCAGCAACATTTTGAAGCATGATATACATAATGATCTAATGCTAGACATTTTGTCCTTGAGCAAATAACACGTGAAATATGCGTTTTTTAAATGAATTGCCTTATATGTATAAAAATATATATATACCGGTAGTACCATTATGCTTTGGAATTCTGCTGACTTATCATGATCGTTTTCTTTCTGCCCCATTGTCATCCTGTGAATTGTTAACATTATTTTCTTATACTGCATCACTGGTGGGTTTTTTTGTTTCTTTGAAGCACACGGAAGATATAGTCTGCTGCAAATTTCCCAGTGGACTGTTTGTGGCTTGTACTGCTGTTCAGATGTCCAGGACGATTACCTTTCTTGTCCCAACTCTCTAATGCGTTACGTTCATGACTAAAAATAAAGAAAATCATATATAGTGCATTAATAATCAAACTTCAACTCTCTTTATGGCTAAGCATACTGGGGGTGGGTAATTCCAAACGGTGTGCGTTTTGTGAATGTTTATTTCAAATGGTTTTTAGGGGACTTTGATTTTCCATGGTCGCTGGTCACTGGCATTTCGATACCCATGATCGGCTGCCGACCGTGTAGTCGCTCGTTCGATATTTTGAGACAACGCTCGCGATCATCACTCCGTGGGTGCGGGGATAATTAGGCTTGGTCTTAATATTCACCTCCGAATCGTTGTAATTTTGAAAATCCGCAAAGTCACTTGAATTGTTTTCCTCTCTTGCCGCTTCCGTCCATCACAACTGGGGGGAGAGGGCACTTCTATTTCACGTTCAAGTACCTTTAACGAATCGAATTCAGTTCCAGGATAACGCAGACCGATAGAGCGGGAGAGGCAATTGAAAGGGTTAAAACAAGGTGTTTTTTTTTTTTGTTGTGAAGAAAAGTGCTAGCGTTCTAAGGAATCGGAAATCAGATTTCAGCTCTGCTGTGTTTCTCGCCGAAGGCCGTGGGATCCAAGTTGACCGGCCACCAGACCAGCCTTCGCGCCATTGATAGCTCCTCCGCCAAAATGCCAACCATGGCTCGAATAAACTACGTAATGACCGGGGTGGGGTGGGGGTGGCATTAAGGGGGCGGACGGTGGGTCCGCTCCACCCTTAAAGCCGCCACTCCAAGTGCTTTTATGGTTCAATCGCTGACTTTACTTTTAAGTATCGAAGTCTAAACATTTATTGGAATTTGGCTGAAATTTACGAAGGTGAGTAATTACAAAGGTTTTGTAAAGTTGTCGCCGTCTCTTTATCGAAAAGAGGGAATGTGGAAGTCCTTAAGTGATACTGGCATTACACAAAATCGATCCTTATTCATTATCGGAGTGACAGATCTTTATTGTAACAAAACGAAATCCATTCTGACAACAAGAAGCAAAGATCAGAACTTTTCAGAATAGTCTATTTGTAATTCCTTTTGTAAATAATAAAGAGAAGCAGGAATGGCTCCCCAACTGACTCACGTAAATATATTTATTAAAATGTTTAAAATTAAAACAAAAGGTTTTGGGGGGTTTTGATAATGAATTTGAATCATATTCTTCGGATTATATAACCGACTTCAAACGCGCCAACTCTAAAGGGATTAGTGACGTCATAACTGAACCCAAAAGTTATCACGGTCTTAAAAGTGTAAGAGTACACCCACTTATCAGAAAGTTGCAGTCTAAATGAAGTGCCTCAGCTTTTTATTTCATAAATTGCATAATAGATTTCTTTTTTTTTTGTTATTTTAGTGCAGCATTACTAATTATTCTTTCCTGGGAAAAATCGTTTATCGTTTTACGATCGTTTTGCGGGGGTGACGTCACACGTACACGATTGGATGACTAGACTTTTACCCAGCAGAGCGCTGACGGAATATTCTTGGGATACACCACCGAAGGTAATAATTGCCTAAACCTATTGGCGTCACCTTTTTTTTTTTTAAACCCTTCAAATAGGTTTTTAAGACACTTTTATTAATTTTTCTTCTTCTAAATCCAACCCAATTAATTGCCCCGCCTTAGACTTGTGATACTTGAGTTTTCGCTATAAATTAAAACGAGATTTTTTAAAAAAAAAAAAAAAAAAGCCAAGAATTAGGAAGTGGACCAGATAATATTTCAGATAACGAACGAAAGCAACCGTTAGGTTGTTTAATTCTAGGTGCTATCTTTAAAGTTCTGTTTGGCAATCATAATACCTGCTGGTTACGGTGGTGATTGTCTTGAAATGCTACATTACGTCTAAAAGAAATCTTATTACCAACAAAAAAAAAAGAACTTTAATTAGAGAGCAACTATACAACAAACAACAAAAAAAGGTAAATAAATAAAATCTAAGTTCCGTAAATGAAGAAAATTATCAGGCGCTGACCTGTCCTCTCATCGAAGACAGCTGGGAGGTCAGAATCAAACTGATTAAACTGAGTGATCACGCGGACTCCGGTTCTTGGCAATGCGACGCTTAACGTCAGAGTTACCTCCAGCGTTGTCACTTTGTAGGTGTCGCTTCCTCCCAAACTGCACTAGTCAGAGAGATGTAAATAGATTAGCCGATGGAAATAATCAACGGAATAAAAGAATTTGCTATTTGTAAATTCGCTTTCGAAAACTGTTAGAATGAATGCACTGAACGAATTTCTGAAGGCAAATATTTCATAGTTTTCTGGTTATATACACCTTTTGCTTAACAAGTATGGGGTGTGCGCGAGGTCAGACGTGTACACACACAAGCACATACAAACACAAACACACTTACAAAAATATATACACACAATACACACGTACACACACATACACACACGTACACACACGTACACACACACACATATACACGCACAAACACAAGATAAATGTGAAAAGAAAAAAATTATGGCCAAAAAGTTCATAGGACTCATGATTAAAAACTCTCATCTAAAAACTATTCTATTACTGTCGTGCGCAAGTAAATGTTTGATTTCTATTTGTACAGACTCGGAGGCTGTGCTGGAAAATGTGTACAGATATGAAGGAGAATATATATAGGCCAGGTCTACAAAAATATCCTTTGGACTTAATCGTTTAGTTGTTTCAGTTTACTGACTTATGCAATCAGACCTTGAAGTGTTCGATGCGAAATAAAATTTGCTAACACATGCAGAAAGCAATATTACATGCAAGACATAGTATTCCAAAATAACTAACTGAAAACTTACCGCTACGCTGATTTAAATGATACGTTAATGTTCTAAGGGAGACAATCATCACATTATTAAATGTAATAATAATGATGATGATGAGAGCGGTTCCATGACAGCACGAGTAAAAACGTACGCTGTAGAGAGGCGCGGATTACTTCTAGAAGCGGAATGTTTTATGTTGGACTGGGTGGCTGTTCTTTCCCATGAGGTGATATAGCATGAAAATGAATAACTAAACAAAAATGATTACGTCATCTAAAGATGGAAATTTTAGAGATTCCGTTGTGACGAACGGTGAGCAGTGAATAATGCTTGTTTTCCACACGTGTAAACGGAGAGGCAAATGTTCCGGAATAATTATCGATGCCTTTGTGGGCTTGATTTTTTCTCCTTTTTTCCTTCATTATTTTACTTTACTATCATCGTTTAGTTGAATAATATTTTATTTAATTTTTTTAAAAATATTACAGCGTTACATTTATAATCTGCCCATTCACGCCTTCTATTTTCATTTGTTTAGAATTACAGATTATTATGATTTTGAGGAGGTCCCTAATTCTGGAGGAAGAATGCCTTTAAAAAACACCCAGAACCTCATATTCACCCCCTCAAATATAAGGTGACCGTTAAACAGTTTCTCTGGACGTAAAGACATCTTCAACGCCTGCATTATGTATACACAGGGGAAATTATTAATCAGCTCTACGTGTATTTCCAGACGGCCGCGTGAGTTTCTCCGGGTACTCCGGTTTACTCCCACATCTGAAATAAATAACCCCAGAAAGGATTTCTTCTGTGCCGAGGTAGACGTCCATCTTCCAACCTTTTGTATGTCACTAAGACAAGGAGGTGACCTGTCAGCACTGGCGGCACCAGCAAAAGCCAGAAGGCCTTCACCGCACGAGGGTAGCTTTCTTTCCATTTGCTACCAAAATCGGAAGGGGATTCGGCTCGAGGTTCTTCCATGCGGATCCATTTCGGGCCCCGGCATGTGAAAGTCCCACCAGTACCTTTTCCTTTTAGAGATGGGAAGAAACCAGAATTCTCGGAGTAACCGTTGATCTGTGTATCCTTTTCTGATTTCCCATTGAACAGAAAGCTTATATGTGGAGGATCGGTCAACGACAGAGAAACGTATATTTAGCAATCCTCTAAAATTGTTAGATGGCCGCAAATTTCAAAATCATGCATTTGTATGTTTAGAACCATTTACTCAAAATGTCGCACTGCTTGTCAATGCACCTATATGACAGGTTTAGATATTGTTGCTCAGTGAATCTTTCTAATGTATCCTGGCTTGAATTTCGTTTACTTTTGCCGGCTGAAGTACTCAATGAAAATGATTAATTTTAACAGTATATCACATCATGACTAGAAGGCTCTTTAATAAAGTACAGAGACGGAAAATCATTGGTTGTCAACTGGGTATCAGTCAGATTTATCACCATCCCCCTGTGGTCCAGATACTTGAGTAAACTATCACTGTTTTCAGTCGAACTCGATTCGTACGTCCCAATAAAACTAGTCACCATTCTGCTGTAAGATTTTTATTATTATTAACCCTTTTGCTAACATAAGGAAAGCCGACGCATTTCGGCATTCAGATCAAAGTAGGAATACATGGTGGCCAACAATCTGAAAACTAATGGGTGAAACCTGAGGGCCTCTGCTGATGATCAAGTGAGGATCTAAAGCAGAGAAACTTTTTAAAACAGATAATCTTGGAAGAAGGTCCGCAATAATCTGCATCTGCTTTTCCTTTGATTACAAGATGATCCGATCGTGGTGCCACCAATGCAAGATATTATCAAGAAACCATATCAGAAGTGTCAATTATCCATTATTCTAAAGACCACGTCCTTGGCATTTTCCCAATTTGTGTGGATATCAAAATCGAACCACGTCAGAGAAACAGCAGTTCAGCAATTCCTAAGGGCCAACGCTATTTGCATCCTGTATCTGCGGAACCACTTGAGGCGCTAAGTTGGATAAGGAGATCTCCCTGTGCAAAAACCTTGAGAAGAATGGGAACAAATTCTCCGAATTTGAATCCAGCGTCTTGCGAGATCCACGGAGAGGTATGAAGCAGTGGTAGGTAAGCAAAGGGCGGCAACTCTACTTTCATTCTAACATCCCTGATTCAAATGACGACGTGATATTTTTTTTAAAAAAAGTTTGCAAGTATGCTTTCAGTTGTTTACGGTTGAAATGATTTGCTTTGCAACTATATGTACTTATATCACTAGTTAATGCACATTTTAAATCGGATCCTGAATGATGCAAAAAAACAAAAAAATCAAAAAGAGATGCTTTATCTTCATTTCCCTTACGATTTAATAGCTGGTACGTCATTAGTCTCTGGTTGGTAACGTAACTATCACTCTAGTGCAATGGATTCATTGGCGGTTGTTTGTGGGCGAAACGTTTAATTTTGTATTTCATGCGAATTTCAGCTAAAGGTATTTTGTCTTTTTTATATCAGTCATCAAACAACCAAGTTTGTGAGCGGAAAACAATGAAAAAAAAACGGAACTCGACATATTATATCCGAGTATATGGAGACTGTTTTCAATTATTGCACTTGCAGTTTAAATTCTTTCTAATCAAAGAAATCCAATCTATTAATAAGAGAAACTAATAACATTTCCAATCAATCAGAAGTTTAACACCAGATCCCAAATCTTTTTAACATTTCAATTTCCTCTTTTCGTTTCTTCCGTTTCGGTCACCGGGCGCTAATCGGAAAATTAAAAAGAAATTAGATTTCCTTTGTGGCGATCTTCTCGAGTTTTAGGTTTCTTTATTTCGAGATTAAATACTCTCTTTTGTTTTGTATTTTTTTAAAGCTAAACTCTATTCACCATCGTTTTCTTCCCTTGGCAGTAATCAAACACGACTTTCGCGTTCCGTGCCAACTTTTGCAAACTGCGCTGCCACAAATTGAATAAGTCGACAAAGCCTGACCGAAGTTTTTCCATAGGGAGCACCACAATAGTAGCCTTTCTATCTTCTCCTCCCCTATTTGGCAATTTGCACAGCTCCTTATTTGCGTGCTCGTTATGATGGACAGTTCCAAACAGGGATTTTTTTCTTTCCTTGTTGCTTATCTATTACATTTTGCACTAAGGGTAAAAGACATCTTTACTAATTCTTTAATAACCGCACGAAAGAATCAACACATCTATCTATCTATCTATCTAGCTATATATCTATCTATCTATCTATCTATCTAGCTAACCCTACCTACCTACCTTCCTTCTATCTATCTATCTATCTATCTATCTACCTACCTACCTACCTACCTACCTAGCTATCTATCTATTTATCTATCTATCTACCTACCTATCTACCTACCTATCTATCTATCTATCTACCTACCTACCTATCTATCTATCTATTTATCTACCTATCTACCTATCTATCTATCTATCTACCTACCTACCGACCTACCTACCTACCTATCTATCTCTATCTAGTATCTATCTATCTATCTAGCTATCTATCTATCTATCTATCTATCTATCTATCTATCTATCTACCTATCTATCTATATACCTATCTATCTATCTACCTATCTATCTATCTATCTATCTATCTATCTACCTATCTATCTATCTATCTATCTATCTATCTTTAAAAAATAAACCGCAAGGAATAAGAAGATCTTCGAACGTCGTTATTTCGCCATATCGACATACTGCCAACATGCCTTATTCAACAGAGCCTCCAGACTGGACACAACTGTCAGAGACCAATAAGCACTCATTCATATTGTTAAAAAATAGAAGCGGTATCCAGATGTACACTGAACGAGTCGGCTTATATTTTTTGGAACCAGATTTGTCCAATAAAACGGACCCGAGAATACGCTCGTTTTGTTTATTATCGTTAGAAATTCGCGGATGATGGTGGAGGGTGGGTGGGGGGCGAACATTGATTTCGAGGGTATATTTACTTTTGAGAGATGATGTACGCGCGACGGTCTGATGACGAATCGATTCCGTCTGCAAACCGGAAAACTCTCATTTTTCTCTTTCTTGGTCTCGCTGGAGCCGCAGAGGTCTTGCTGGAGTCGGGGATGGCGCGATAAATTCCAGGCATGTAAGCTCTCAGGGTGGCGGAAGATATTCATCTGGAAAAAATGATTGATGTGGGGGTGAATCTATGTTAAAAATACAACAAAGATGCCAGTAAAATAATACATAAACAGATAAATAAGTGAGTAGCGCCGAGGAAAGTGGAGCATAGATTTAGGCAGTGTAATTAACACTTTTAAGCTGGTTTTCGAGAGAACTTTTTAAAAAACGACAAAACCTGCACCGATACTTTTTTCCAAACAAAGGGTTAACTCAGTCCCAGTTACGTAACCGATGTCCATTAAAACCCGTATCCAAATATGTCTGGATCACTTTTAAAGGGCCTCTTTTGATCAGGGTGAGCCAGAGAGAAAGAGAAACCTCGCCATCGCGAACGAGGCGGAAGCTGCGAATCCGGGCTACCAGGAGGCGCTTTACACTTCTCTCTGAACGCAGGAACTTTCAGCCTCAGTCCCGAGATCACACTTTGGCGAGGAAGGTACGCGGGGGATTAAAATACTGTTTCCCACGGTGAGGCCGTTAGGTTCCGGCCCCAAACCCGTCAGGAAACCGTCGGGGACAAAAAAACATCCTTGAAGACTGGTGGCAAGGCAGCCTTCTCCGGGATAGCTGCAGCCGCCAGCAACTTTGGCGTATCGTGTCGTCAGGACCTTCAAGCAATCAAAAGAAGCCGTTACGTTTTCCTTCTCTCGGAAAATCGCCAACACTCTAAAAAAAACTATGAATATATATGCAGTATTTTTTTAAAAGTCCAAAAAAAACGTCCAAAATCACGACAGTAGTTTAAACGAACAAAAGAAAGTTCTATCTAAACAAACCATAAATTAGCCAAAAGCTGGCATCCGGGTAAAACGTTACAAATGAAATCCATTAATCGGAATCTTTTCACGTAGAGTTTATGCCGTATTCACTGGTCGTGAACCCCCTTTCCATCTTCCCTTTAAAGCGTCTGGTAATTGCACAGAAACTGGACTGGAGTGGACGAGTTGTGCCTGAGGCGTGGGTCCGATTCCAGTAAGCGGAAGGCGACCCGACGTTGAGTGAATCTGCTTTCCAATAGAGTGCAGGCCTGCGCTTTAGCAGTAGTAACCGTTATATATATACGGCAGGCAGTTAGGCACTATGCTTTAAGTGGAGTGATCACGAACAGATATGAATGAGCTGTCTGTGGTACAATTAGAACTACTATTCCGAAGATTTCTCCCCCCCCACACACAATTTACTAAACGTCACACACAAGCAATCAGACAGTATGAGCTGCTTTCCATAATCTCCTGATATGTAAGATAATTTATTTTTGGGACATCGCTCCTCCATTGAGACAAAACCCCAAGTTTTTCCAAATACCTCTGCGAGAAAGAATCTTTTCCTAACCAATGTCTGTAGTCAAACAGTTATTTCGAGTAAAACAACATTGTCCGAACAAGCAGAGAACAAATGTGTATGACATTGATAGCGCAGCTAAGGGCATGCTCTCGACATCAGACCGCTTAAAAGGAATTCCGGTAATTGTACAGTTTCAGATTCCATCCATTTTCTTATCAGAACGATGCACGGTGCAAGCGGGAACCGTTATGGAATGTAGATATTTGCGTAGCGAGACTTCCAGATGTTTCTCTTTCTATTTCTCAGTATAAAACTTTTTTCCTCGATTAACAATTTCTATGAAAGTAATCTATACGTGCTATAAGACACGGTTATAGCAGCAGCAACAACAAAAAAGACCTAACTCGTGAAAAGATATTTCACGAAGATTGGAAATCCAAAAACAACATCTGTGTACTCAAGAGTGGTTTGTTTTTTTTTTTTTAAAAAAAAGAATTGTCTTCTTTAGTAGAACTTCCAAATAATACGAGGATGGGCCACCTTTTCGCCAAAGAACAGCTATGAGCGCACATGGCATAGAAACCACGAGACGCTGGAAGACGTCTTGAGAGATATCGCCCTACTCAGTCATCGATATTGTACGCGATGTGTGGAGCGACGTGGACAGAAAAATAGAAATTCGCAAATGTGCGTTGTTGTTGTTGTTTTTTTTTAAAGTTTATCCGATCCCATGGATTCTCGGTTGGATTGACGTTGGGGAATTGTGCCGGCCATGGAAGATTCCTGAACTTTCTGCTAAGTTTTTTTTTTTTCTGGCGCCGTGGTTTGTTGCTTTGAAATAAGCGGTTTTCATCAGGGTAAACCTAAAGCATCATTGGGTGCAGTAGATCGGAAATAATGCTGAGGTCAACTTTGGCGTCCATTCCGCCTTCTTATGGGACCAAGGGTCGCGGGATATGCCAGTAAAACATGCTCCAAACAGTGACCCCACCACCAGAAGCCTGGACATTTGGGACCGCACAGGAGGTGGTTGGTTTGCGTGGCTTTGTCTTCTTCCGTCTGAAAAAGCGAAGCCCAGATCATTTTTTCCGCCAGTCCTCTTAGTCCACAGTCCTCACACCACGCCGCCGTCCCATGCTGTTGGCTGCGATCAGTGTGGTCTCCTACTGCCATAGTCCGCTCGTTGCAACAGTTTTCTCAGCACACGGTTGGACACAGGCGTGGATTCGCCCTGCAATTAATGTCTCTGTTTATCGTTTGATGACGGTTGGTACCTTACGACTTTGTTTGACCCCGTTTCTGCCCCTTTCGTCACCACGTGTTTGCGGACACAAATCTCCCTCGCGGCAGGCCGGCATTTTCTGCAACTCGAATGACCGACATCATTAAAGCAGCCTCCCCCCAAAAGGAAACTGTCTCGGCCGCTCTGGCGCCCGCCATCGTGTCTCTTTCGTTCCCTTCGTCCATATCTCTCAGACTGAATGCAAATGTGCCTGCCCATGTCTGGGCAGACAAATATAGTTAATTTAAAAACAACAACAACAAAAAAAACAGCAACAAAATCAGTGGCAGATAATTGTTACGATTAGTGTAAAAAAATGTAAAAAGAAGTTCCTGCGTGAAGCGCTTCGAAGATTATCAATTACCAAGATGGATTTGTTGCGCGGAGATGCGGCGGGTATCAGGGTGTTAGCAAATGATGGATGGGTGTTCCAGAACGCCAGTAATGTAACCTCAAAAGTGTTTCATTTTTCTTTACCCAATAAATCTGATCAACTCTCTCATGTGAACGTGTAATACGTTTCGACTGCTTTATAGCGGGGCTCCTCCAGAAGCTGGCGCTCCCGTCTTGGCCTGGCACGTTGTGTTAACGCTGAGTTCCAAAAAATGATCTAAATCAGCGGTATTGCAGAAAGAAAGGAAAAGGGTGGGGGGGTTAAACGCCAAAAAAACAACAAAAAACCGAGTAAAGCTCCGGAATACGGGTCGTTGTCGTGGATGAAAAATAAAAAAAAAATAAAAAAAGATATTTAAAATCTCTGAAAGTTTTTGTATCATCCGGATTTGTACGTAAGCAAACACGAAAATCAGTCGTACCCTACCGCGCTTTTTGCGATAATGATAATGATAATAGTGCTAATAATAGTGAAATAGTTTCATTTGGTCTTAGACAGGAAAAAAAAAAGACGACAGAACCTATTTTATAATGCGTTTGATAGTAAAAACCTAACTTATTACGAAAGTCTACTTAAAGTGTTGTATTAAGGAGTCATAGATAGAGAAATCTTCAACATCAGTATATATATATATATATATATTATGTGAATACAAATAAAAAATGAACTTCAATATATAGAGCTATTTGTGCATCCCATTCTACTAAAATTTAAATCCTACAAAATATGTATTCGCACTGGGGAAGGCACCTCGGATGTTATCAGTGACAAGGCTGCAGGCAATACTCTTCGTCGCGCATGCGTATCCGAAAGGAAAACAGAAATAGGCGTTTAGCGCAAAGGTATGACGTCATGTTCTGCGCCTGTATCGCCATGATCACGTGATACAGATAAATAACGTAAAAGAAATGTTGAAATTGAAAGGGAAATATAAATAGAAAATAATTAGTCTGATATTTAAAAAGAAAATTCAGAGAAATTGATCGTAATTTCATAGTTTTTTTTATCATTTTAAACTTTGCGCTGAAATTAAATTGTAACTTTGTGCAAATTTGCATAAGTACGGAAATTATCAGGATCAAACAGTTTATTATTAATATTATTGTTTTTATTATTATTAAAATAACTTGGGTTCCTTTTGCAAAAAACGTTCTTTAATTTAAAAAGCTTGCATATGATAAAGTTAAATATATAATAATTATTATTACAATTTGGGGAGTAAGAAGAATTAAGTTTGCTTTAAAAATACAAACAGTGTGTTCGTGACCAAACTGATGAATTCTCTAGAAGTAGCACATCTAAGGCTGCATTTGTTACATTAAGATATTTCTAGTACTTCAAATGTTTTGTCCCTGCATGATAAAAGCTGAATCAAATCAGAAATTCAAACACTTTTAATTACACGGATACGTAGTTTATAAACCTTTTTTAAGAGCCGTACCTAAATTTAACAATAGCTAGTTAATAAAAAGATATAACAAAAGAAACAGAGATCACCAAATACAAGTATTGTTTTATTCATCTGTTCTTAGATCAGTTTGAAAAATTTTTTAAATATAAATAAAAATGTGAGAAGGCTAGAAAAATGTTCTCGGTACCATGCATCGAGTGTCTCTTACACTATCGTTTAGAATGAAAACCTATTACATTGATAACGTTAAAAAAAACAAAAATAATTCTTCGGTTTACAATATTTACTTCAGTGTGATGTTTTTTTACAATCCAAGTTCTGTGTTCGACTTAGTTTCTTTTATTAACCCCAATTGTATGTCTTTCCTACATAGAGAACGGTCTCACACCTCCTCCACTATAAACTGAGCCAAAACTTTTAGAAAAATTACAAAGAAAAAATCTAAATGTTGGAAGGAACATAAAAGACGAGTATAATTCTTCTTTTGATCTATATATTTTAAAATTGAAGTGATTATATTTTATTTGATCGGTAGTATATCTGAGAAACGTGGCAGAAAACTAATTATCCGTAATTACTTCACACACGTACACACACACCACGCACGTATTCACGCAGACGCACGCACACATGCAGACGCAAACACACACGTACACACACACGTACACACATACACGCACGTATACACGCAGACGCATACACGCACATACACATGCAGACGCAAACACACACGTACACACACACGTACACACATACACACACATACCACGCACGTACACATACACGTACACACACACGCACGAGTGTGCTGCTCTGGTTACTCGTGACAGTATTCAGTTATCGAGAGAGATTGTGATTGAATATTCATGTTTTCTTCCATCTTCACTAAAAAACAGAAAGAAAAGCGAGCAGGGTGTGAGATGTTTTTTTCTAAATGTGCAATGTTTCCGACTAGGTATTGAATGAGGAAAACAAAGTAGACGCGGCGACAGATCACGTTAGAATCTATTCATTCATATCCGTCTCTGGTCTAACAGGATCCCATTTTCCCCCCCTTTTTATTGAACGAGATTAAAAGCAATCACTCAGAAAAAAAAGAAAGCAGTCAACATCGCTTCGCTGAAAAACCTGTATTACTCATCTGTGTTAAATAGATTTCTATTCTCTATCGATTGAGTCGTCCACAGCTGAAGAATGCCGAGTCCCGCTTGTTTTTCCAGTTGGTAATTTCCAAAACCATTGTTGGAACATTCCCGGTTTTGTGCCAACCTGCATTTTGTATTCCCGCGAGGGATCTGAAAGCCCCTAGGGTTATCTCGCTTCCAGTGTTATGCCCAGTGAAATTCGCTCCGAACTTTTGGCACAATATGTCGAGAGAGCCAGCGCAAATCGAGCGTAACCGAGCAATTGTAGTGCGGCGAATCAATCAAATGTTTCACGGTCTAATGGCCACGTTCCACATCTACCCGCTGGAAAATATGTAATATGGTAAATGACGGACCCTTAAAAACATCTTGGTCTATCTGCATGGGAACAAGCAAGAGGGAAATGCAGTAATGAAAGATTTCATCTCGCACCTAGTGGTGCAGAGGACAACACGAAACTTTAACATTAAAATAATCTCTTGTGCCTTTACCTTTATTAAGAATAAACCTGTCGCGATTAACTCTTCGCTGCGATAGTCTTTCTTAAAGCGATACTTGCAGAAAAGCTCTAAGATTTTTGTTGTTTTCTCAGATGCATACCACAAACGATTCCGTTTCCGTTATGGAAAAAAAAAGAACCTATATGAGATGAAAAAAGTCCAGGCGAAATATTATCGCGTAATTTTCCAATCCTAATTATGACCTGACCACGCATTTTACGATGTTCAGGAGAAATAGAGCTTTAGGAAAAAAAATGGTACACAACTAGATCATCTGTAATATCTTGCAAGGTAGATGATGTATCGAAAACTGTGTTGATTCATAGCACTACTCGAGTTAAAATGAAAAAGACTAATCAAAATGAACTCAGTTTTAGGGATGTCGATTGAAAAAAAAATCTATCAGACAATGTTTACTTGGATGTAGTTGTTTCATACACATTTCCTTAGAAATCTAGATATGTACATGTATTTTGTGGCAAAATGTGTCTTGGCTTATATTTTTCTCAGTAAGCACAAGTTACCTTATAACTAAGAAATTCTAATAGATTAACTATCTTATTAATTTCATTAGAACTGTTTAAACTTCAATAATTTGCCCATAGCAAAACAAACTGGTATCCAGCTATCTGTCACGCTTTAATATTTACTCGAGTTTTACGTGCACATGTCTGTATTGAACCAATTAACGTGGGTCTCAATATAAAGGAGCCTTTATCTAATTAAAATGAACAAAAGTTCAACTACACCTGTTATTTGATGACTACCATAAATAAGCCAAAAGTATCTCTTGGCGTGTTATTAAATATGAGAGAAAAAAAAGAGTAAAAATTATGTAAATGAAAAGTAAGAATGGACTTTAAGCTCTTTAAAGGACGCACAGAGATTACTTTTCATGCAGAGTGTTGCATGAATCAGGAGACGGCCATGGCTTCTGAAAGACTTCTGAGATAAGGAAATGTCTATTGATAGAGTTTCACACTCTTCTAAAGTAACAATATATACGATTACCGCAAGAAATTCATTCTAATGATGTATGGTTTTCTTGCTAAAAACTATTTTTTTAAAAAGATCAAGCGTTGTAGACATCTTGCCAATTTATAACTAGTTCGTCTATTATTTTTTGCTTATAGTTGGCAAAGAAAACCTGTCTAGTCTCTCAAAACCTCAATTAGTAATTAAATAAACCACCGATTTCTCTCTAACAAAGGCAGGAAGATTTACGATTTTAGCAGTTTGGATTATTCCATATACACAGCCGTAGCTAGTTAACTTGGCCCACTCATAAACGCCCATTTATGTTTGCTTTTATGTTAGACTAACAAAGACTTCACTCTCAATTCACAGCACTTGTTCAACGATGAAACTTCTTTCCCTATTTATAAGATAAAATGTTTTACAGATCCCACATTAAATAGGCAGTTTGAAGTGTAGTTTAAAATTTCATCAAACAGAATATCATGAAAATTTTCATTTTTTTAGAAGGTTCCTGATCTTACTATTATGTCAGAACTTTCCTTTCAATCTAAAAACTTCTGAAGATTATTACTAATTTCCTCAAAACTTCTCCCTGTACAGAAATAACCATATGCATCAGCGTCAATGGTCAAGTCATTTTCAGCAAAAAAGAAATTAATTACTGAACTGTGCAAATACGTGTGGAATATGTGGAAGTGATCGTTCTAGACAATATCTCCTAAGAAAAGTAAATTTCCACCAATGGAAGAACGAGTTTTGACAAGACTTCAAGAGAATGATGGATTTGCATTAAATTTACATTAACTATAGAAATGGACGAAAGCATTGCCCAAAAATGTCGAATAGATCTGTTAAAAGATACCTGGGCTTAAAATTAGACATTCCAGCTAAGAACAAAACTTCCTGTCATACAAAAGAGACTTAAATTTTGCAAGAGATATCAAAATTGTCAAGTAGAAGACTGGAGTCAGGTGATTTTTGCAGTAAAATGGTCGTTCTGGCTTTGAGAGTCAGGATAGGTGAGATAAATGATTTAAAATAAACTGTATTTTACTAATCCAGGAAGTGTCCATATCTGGGCCTGTTCTCTGCTGACGGTAAAGACAGTATGGGCAATCCTACTAAAAGGAACCTCAATTAATAGAAATTGCTATTTACATTTTTTAAAAACGGAATTCGTACAATCTACTAATAAACTCCATCCCGATGGTAACTTTTGGTTTTTACAAGATAAGAAGCTTCATGTCAGACAGTAAAGAAAGTCAGTCCGCTGTTGATTCAAGAACAATACCATTCATTGGTTTGAAGACTGGCCTTGGAATTCTTCTGATTGAAAGCATATGGGTAGTGATAGGGCAGTATATCGAAAAAAAATAATCTAAGAAATAGAAAAAATTGGCAAAAAGTCTTAAGAAGGTTCAGGAAAGTATTTCGCCATACAAAACAATAGATGAAGCAGTGGTAGGCATAATAAAAGAATCCATGCATAATAACAGTCACTTGCAGTTTTTTAGAATTAGATTTCTATTTGTGTTCCAGCCGTGTAATAATGATTAGAATTGTTTTTGCTATTAATTTACCTTTATTTAAAATTAAAACTTATTTATAATTTACTATTTAATATAAATTATTTTTCAAAATTTTAATTATTAGCTTCAAAGTTTGACCGCAGATCCTCTTTATACTTATCTCTCTCCAGCCACTTTTATATCATAATGAGAAGCACATAGGCGTGGACAGGATTTTTTAAAGACCTTTAAAAAAATCAAAAAATCCTGCACTCGAAAATATCATTTATTAACTTTGTTATATCATCAAAAGACGAAAAGAATTTTCTAGCTTTGAAACTAAGTGAGATGGTTCCTCAATGTGTCTGTAATAAGGGAGTATATAGTGTAGCATTTCATCTAACTTAAGCAGCTTATTAGCATATGATAGCATCAACCAGTTATCACCGTCTTGAAAAATATCCGAGTTTGCGTTCATCTGGAAGGACCTTTTGTCGGACAGATACCTGTCAAGCGTTCATAAGGCACCAAGTAACTTCTCTTAATATTAACCAACAAAATTTCTTTGCGATCATGCAGATTTAAGCAGATGGTCATAAAGCAAACGGGAAATTGATGAAATAGTTTCCTTACTGTTATTTAATTTGTATCTATTTTTAAAATAAAGATCCGTAATTTTTCGCGCTACAGTGTTTTAGAAGAGGAAGATTGAAAAGTTTGACGTTGCTCTTTTGGAAAACGTCGTTGCATGATCAGAAAAAGCTACAATTTTTTCTTAAAGTTGTCTCTTCTTTAACCCTGAATCTCTGTATTTCACACTTTCACAGAGAGAGAGCGAGAGAGAGAGAGAGAGAGAGAGAGAGAGAGAGAGAGATGATGATGATGATGATGAGAGAGAGATGAGAGAGGGAGAAAGAGAGAGAGAGATGATGATGATGATGATGATGAGAGAAGGAGAGAGAGAATAAAGAGAGAGAGAGAGATGAGATGATGATGATGATTGATGAGAGAAAGGAGAGAGAGAGAGAGATGATGATGATGATGATGAGAGAGAGAAAGGAGAGAGAGAGGGGGGCAAACCCAATGTTGCCTTCATAGATCAACATGTTGTTTTCTTTTTATGTAATTGTGTCTTGAAGGATTAATTTCATTGTGACCGGACGGCTTTGCGCTACCTTTTCATACAAAAGGAACCAGCCACGATATTGACGGAGAATCGCTGATGTCCTTTGATGTGATTACCGTTTTAGGGTGTGGTACATTCAGCTGCGTACACATGAAACAAACGAGATTAATAACTCTATAGGTAATCAGCTTAGAACGCATCAAAAAGATATTATCAGTCTAGATGACGGATTAGAGTAAGCTTTTTTGAAAAGAAAATAGTGGTAAATCATGAACATAATATTTATACACGTTGATTTATTCAAAAAACTAATAAAGTAATAATAATAATAATTCCATCGAAGAAGTAACTTATAAAACAGCAAAGAGTACGATATCCAATAAAAAATAATATTTAAAAGCGAATGGCAAAAATTAAGACAACAAAGGTCAATCAAAAATTGCATTAATTTATTAAATCTTTTTAGTTAATATGATTCATTCACCTTAATACGATTTTAAAGTTATTTAATCAAAAAATATGCTGAAAAATTCTTTGTTGTCGCTTTTCAGCATTTAAAAAAACAAAAATTTAGTGTATAGTTTATCCAAATCATTGTCGAGCATTTAATTAAAACAGACAAAATTGCTAAATACAGAAAAATTGAAAGTGTAATTACAAATTACTTTTCTTTTCAATGTAAGACTCCAAATTTCCATTTTTATTTGTCAAAATTTTAAAAATAATGTTAAAAGTCAACAATTTTCTTTCATTACAAAGTTCCAACCGTTTCCTTTTCAATATCTGTGATGTTTACCCATGATTCCTTTTTCAAATAAGTGATCCAAAATGGCAGCTGTAAGTATCTTCCCTACATGTTAATTTGTCCTATATTATATTACTGAAAAATCGTTTAAGATAAAGAAATACAACGCCAGTATCAAAATGTCGTTAGGTACCACAAGGAAAGCAAACTTAAATGTGTATAAACTATAATTTAAGAAGACATTAATTTTGGCAAGTGTCAAACATATTAAACATAGAGGCGCCTATCGTAAACAAAGGTTTTTAGTTATCAAGACAACGAGTGGAAAATCAGACATTTTTCTCCAAAATTGTAAATTTCTGTTCATTCAGAAATCTATTCAGTATCCTTTGTGAGATTCTCTAACAGGAGTGATGGCTCGACACCGGCGTCTCATGTGCCTGATTAAGTCTTTGAATGCTGGTCTGGGCCAGGTCGTCTCATATCTCTACGAGATATGTCCAGGTTCGTGGTAGCAGGACGTCTTGCACTGGCAACCTGAAGCTTGTTCCAATCAAACGTGCTCGATTGGATTACAATCTGAGGAATTAGCTGGTCGGTCCATACAGTACTGGTCGACTGTTTGGGCTCGATGTGGGCTGGCATTATCATTCATGAAAGCAAAGTTATCTCCAATATCACCAGCATCAGGAATCATTCCTGTACCTTAGATTTTAAAACATTGAGGGTACTCATCCCAGCTAATCCCTCCCAATACCATCAGTGAGCTACGTCCATAGCCGTCGTACTCAGCATCGTTGGCATTGTAATACCTCTTCCCCGACCTTCTCCACACTCTGGCAATTCGATCTGAAAAGTTCGCACGACGTCTGGATCCGTTCGTAAGAAGATACAAAGGAGGTTTGTTTCACGTTTTATCACGGTTCCCTGCCAAATCTTGCTTATCGCTGCTGTGGCTCCATTGTTAGTGGTATGCAATACATTCTCACCTTTTTTCTCTTCTTTTACTGTATATCACTATTCCGAAGCTGCTTAGGTACAGTTTCGTGTTGAGAAATTGACGTCGGTTGCATTTCGGAGGTTAGATTTCAGCGAGTTTTTTGTCTGGAAATAATTCCTGCTTCTCGCTTACAGAACCGAAAAGAAGAGAAGAAAACCATCCTGGTGATGGGGGTCCCCACCATGCCGTCTGACAGCGCTAACAAGAGTTTGGATCCAATTCCGAGCCACAGAAATGATCTCCCAGCCCCGACTCTCGCTGAGCTTATCTGCCCGTACACCGTTGAATTGTTCCAGTCTCCGGCATGCCTATCTCTTCCTGTGGCATGGAAACGCTGTCTCCGTCATCGTCGTGCCGTTCTGCGTGGAACGGATTCAGACATGACAAGTTTAGCGACGGAGAACTCGAACGCCATGATGACAGCCCCGCAGCTCGATGGCATTCTTGTGAAAGCTAGAGAGCCGCGTATTCGGCAGACCTTGAACACTAACGCACTAAAAGAAATTGGGTAACACTGTGGGTATTGGTTCCAAAGAGGAGGGGTGGTCTTTAGTTATTAACATTAATATTAAGGGTGATATTCATAGTTTTGTTGGTAAACATTTGGTTTTTATATCATTAACCCTGTGGTCTGGAATCCGTTCACTGCAAAGGATGGAAAACTCAGTCTAGTAGGCAGCTGACCCCTCCAACCCCTTGCCTGCCTAATCCCATCTGGCTTGAGTCTGTCTGAAAAACAAAAAAGGACATCACTTTATTTGACACGGGAAGGGATTGCCCAGCTTTCAGAAATATCAAAGAAAAATACTAAAATCGCTTCATCTCAAGCATAAGAACTTGTACTGAACGAAACACTGAATTCAAAGAGCATGGCCGCCATGACACCCTCGCTAAATAGGCCCTCTGAAGTGTGTTAAGAGAGACGAACCATAACGTCAGACCAACCATCAGAGCAAATCGCGAACGACAGCCTCATCACCGCCGACCCTGAAAGGGTGATTGCCAAAAATTGATGCGGACGTCCAACCTAACACCTTCCAGTAGCATCAGCCAAAACGCGGGCAGCCCTGACCAGTTCTGATACCTGACAAAACCATAAAGATTTGACTGGCATTTGCTACCGGCACTGTAGAGATTATACTGATTATTAAAGAATAATTATATCACGTCTAGGTATTTCAAATGTGCAATTATATTTTTAAAGTTTACTTATGTTTTTACCTTATTTTTATTACTTTTTTAAAATAATTATTAAGCGAAAGGAGAAAGAGAGGAAGAAAAGGTGTTCTAGTAGTAATATTGGTAGTACTATGTAGATGTAAAATATTCAGATATTAGCCAGCAGTAAGGATAAGTCTTTGTTATCTCTATCCACTTATTTTATTATTTCTTTAGTAGAAAGCTTTGGAAGAACAGCAGATTATGAGGGTATCAAGCGAAACGTTTATTAAAGTTCTGAATTCTTAGAAGAGAAACAGGGAGCATTTGGTTGCCAAAATTCTTTCGACGTCGCTTATTTAAGAATTTATTTGCTGTTCAGTAAGATCCCTGTAGCACCGAGGACACTTTCTTCGACGTTCGGTGTGCCCCTAAACATTAGTTTAGATAGAACGCACCTCAATCCGCCGAGAGTGCTTGGCAATTTTCTCTTCAGCCCCCCCCCCCACACCCGGACCCAGGAATGAACTAAATGGCTGAGTCGGAATAAAAGATCGCGCCATACTTTGGGCATTTCATTACTTGTCTGTAATATTTTGACTCGCGAGATTTTTTTTTTTGTTTTGTTTTATTCGTCCGCAAAGATTTGCCGGTTGTCCGTTTATGGGAACCGCCTACCGACAAAGGTTATTTATTAACGGGTTAGTGAAAGCAAATGTCAAAGCCTGGACTGGTCCAGAGTTTTAGCGGTCACCGAGACGGGAGCTGAAGGCCGTTGGGTAATGGCAAACGCGATTTCTCTCTATCTACTTTCCGTGCATTTCGTAAAGAGGAGATTCCGCATCCAAGGCAAGCATCGGGAAGTCAGGCAGCACACTTCAGGGAGAAGAATGAGTTGATGAGAGCCACTTATTTCATAACAGCAACTGAGACGATGACTCCTGTCTCACTTACAGACGCATCCGGTGGCCAAGCACGGAAGCAGTCGAAATTAGATTCCATATACGCCGTTTCCACAAATAGAGGTTTTCCATTTTTGTTTTTGTTTTTTTTTTTGAATATAAAGTATTTACAGCCTTAAGCGCCATGGCTCGATTCTTGTGTCTGATTTTCTCCTTCCCTCAGAGGAATAAAGCTGTCGCCTGTTTCTTTAAAGATCCGATATCCACTACTTTAGACTCACATTCGAAAATGGGAAAATTATCCGCAGGCGAAGTCGCAAACCACTTTCTCTTTCTTTCCCTTTTAACTATCGTAATAAAGAAAACTTTAAACAAAGAAGCGTGACAGGCAGTCTGTCAGAAGTGCTTGAATCAACGCCAACATCAATAACTTGGTTAACTTCAAGGAGAAGATAGGGAATCTGTTTTCTTATCTACAGCCTACTTTCTCGCAGAGAGAATCGTCACGTAGGATTTAAGACAAGCGCAGTCACATGTCACCTGACTGCTTCTGTATAATATACATTGCAATTGATTTAGATCATCATCGGTTTTCATATTAAATGTAGATTTTGTAAAGTTTCAAAGAAACTTAACTGCAATAAGAACTAAAGTAAATTCTGGGTTATTTTTTTTTGTTGGACGGGGGGGGGCTACAAACAGAAAAGAATGTCATTTAAAATTAATAGCCCTGCCTTGTTTCGGTTTCTCAAAGGTGTCTCACACTATACAGTATAGAGTACCCGAGCATTTCTCGGAGATGAAGATTAGTGATGGAACACCTGAAAACCGTTGGTCCGAAAGAGGCTTTAAACCATTTGAATTTTACTGGCAATGAAGCACTGATTACAAGATGTATTTATTAATTATTTTTGCTAAACAGTTTTACAGAACTCATCAAATAAACTGTCCATGTTAGACTGGTTTGATATTAAAAAGTTGGGGAGGAACAACGGACTACGCACAAGTTACTTAGCAAACCCAGGCTAACTTATACGGAACTTCACGACATCGACGTCAGAAGAGGTGCTGTTTAATAACTGAATAAGCTAAGCATTCCTCTATTGTTAGCCATTGTTCTGGAATAGGGTGTTGTGTTTTCTGTTTTTATCGTTTGTACATGCTGAACCAATACCTGATAACATATCTGATGATTTACTGTGGACGGTTTAGCGATCTATTATACATCAGCTGACGTAACACGCGCGGTCATCTCTACCAGTTCTCCTCTGTCAGCTTACGGAGAGACTTCACTCGTCCCATAACCCATGGGTGGTTGGGGAACCTCGAGAGGTGCGTCTAGAGCATTTTACAACCTGGCGGGGTCCATCCTTGTCCAGGATGAGAGTCAAGGTGAATGTCAACATCCAGTGGAAGGCTATTTCAGGCTTTTGGCACTCATCAGCTACACATGCCTCCGACTCCACTGGGGATCGAACCCGCGACACAAAGATCGACGAGCGACCTCACTACCCACTGAGCTACGACGCAATCTCTAATGAGAGACTATCAGCAATAAAAAAAAATTTCCGCCACCTAGCGGCTCATTTTATGATTAACTAACGTTCTTTAGAAACTGTAACAGTCTTACAGATATCAAAGTGACAGCTAGATGTAATGCGATATTTATTTGTTAAATTTTTCAAAATATAAAGAGAATCTCTTGTAATATTGTAACTAAAATTAAAATATAAGTTGTCTGTGAACTCCTAGCAGGCCGTGCGCGATCTCCGCTTCATTGCCTCAGTCGTAGCCGGGAAAGCTCAAGAAGGATAACTCTCTCACCCGGCTGGTGACACGTCGGTTAGCCACATACTAAATCACTTGTTCAGTGGCACAAACGTTCGGTTAGAAGTGATTGATTAATTCATTTACCAGCTGATAATGCTAACTAAAACGTTTACATATGTTATTTTAGCATAATATAAAACCAAATAAATTATGGGCCAATTATTAAGAAACGAAAAATATTCTCTACAGTAATTTTTACTTATACAATAAGTATCACACTATTCCCGATATCCGTACGGAATTAATCTTCAACGTGAAAAAAATGAGTGTTTTTAAAAAATAGAAACAACAAATTACATGCATGGAATCCGAAGAACAAAAGCCACATGGTTACTACCCATCCTTTGTTTATTACCACCATATATATATTATTAGCCGATCCAAGCTCTATACACCGCAGGGTTTCCATGCCCTCCCTTATAACTTTTGTAATGACTGACTGTCGCATGTTTAGATCGTTTGTCCATTTAATACTTGATATTTCATGAAATTAGATGATTATCTATAGTTGAAATGCCAAAAAGATAATAACTTGTATCATACTCCGTGTACTAAAGCATGACTGTGCATGTTCCTTGAGTGAATTCTACACAGTATAAGCAAGGAAGTGTTTTAACAGGTGGAACTTCAAAGTAAACTTGTAAGTACAGGAAGTCTGGTGTTCGTAACCATTCATTAAACGCATAGCGGTATAAGGAAAAGATATCCGGAAATGTGCTTATTTGGTTACAGAACACGAAAAAAAAAAACTTTCAATTTATAAATCCGATACTAACTTTGAACGCCGTCTGTATTTTTAGTGGCCCGCTGATTTATCACTCACTTGGCTTAGATAAGGAAAAGCTGGTGATCTGGGTTTTGTTTTACATTTTTTTTTTACTTGGAAACTGAAGACAGAAGGCGAAGAGAGATCTCTTGAAGTAAACACTCTTCTTCCGTGATTAATTAGGCGCGCGCGCGCTGAAAATAAAAGAATAAAGGAAGGGAATGTTACTGAAAATAAACAATAGCGACATGCAGAATATTGCTAAGATGCCACATAAATACAGGACGAAAAGTACAAGTCTTTGGTTTTGGTAATGAATTATTCCTAGGAACATGCAAGACGCGATAGGCTTAAGTTAAAAAAGATTTATTGCATGTTATCTTCTTTGTTTAAAGCCCCAAAGAGGAAACTAAATACAATAAAACACGGGTAATAACATCGCCTTGTCAGAGACACATGTCGTTAGGATATAGCTTACGGGCAAGACCACACACCTGAGAAACCATAAACACCTCAAATCAGCCACTGGAATGGGGGGGGGACTGGAATAAAAGAAATAGCACAAAAATAAAAATAAAAAGTTTCTTTCTTTTCTTTTTTAAACAATTTTGTAGGTATTCTTAAGAAATCTTCTTTAAGATATAGAGAATAAAATACGAAAAGCATTTCTGTAAACTGAGATTGAATCTTCCCAATGCCACCAACGCAGCTATCCAATTAGAAATGACTTAAATCGATAGATGTACACATAAATCTTTTAGGCAATGATATGCTAATAAATAAAGATTTATTATCTTTCAATATCTTTTAACGATAATTAATTAAATTACTTACTGAGGCAGAGAAACCGTAAGAAAATTAAATTATGATGACAAGAAGTAATTTTTATCAAAAAAAAAAGCAGTACATTTAAATAAGTTATAATCCGTCTTAAAAACTAAATTATAACATTAGAACTAAAGAAATTTAGGAAAACCAGCTTATTGTCTTAAAATTCTCTGTTGAAAGTAAACTTTCGTATGACAGATAGATAGACTAAAGGGACAACAGTCTTAAAGATGAAGAGACGAAGTGTCGACTCTATCTCTAAATATCTGGAAGTAAAAAGTTCTTTTCTTACTAAAAGATGGTCGTTTTTGTGTATTTATATTTTAAAGACAAACAAAAGAAAATTTTAAAAGAAAAAAAAATTTTAAAGCATAACTTTTAATTTTGCGTCACTTCCACCTACGTCAAACAAGTACCATTTTTAAATACAGAGAGCACCTGCAGCCAGGCATCTGTTAACAGCGACGTCATAGCATCCTGACTGGTAGACCGCTAATCGCTAGCTGACCGACACAGGTAGCTTCGGACGGGTAACGATGGCTGTATCTTTGAAAATGCCACCAGGACATTCAGGGTTTAACTTGGTTTATATCCTGGGGTCTATCACCGAAGGGGGCCACGCAAGAGTTGAATATTTCCCGCTGAACCGCTAAATACCGTGTTGGGCCCCGGTGTTTGATTTCAGGGACACCTGTGTCGACTTCCGGAAAATAAAAACTGACTTCACGATATCAAAGACCCTTCTCACAGCCTATTTTCTTAATACGCGCATTGAGGGATTTTGTGATTATTCTTGAATAAGACAAAAATAAACTCGGAATTTACATCATCGCTATTATTACCTGACATAGCAATTAGTTTTATGATCGCTTCCTGTGAAAATCTACATTTCTACGACAAGAGTTATCTTCCCTTTAGCATGTGGGACCAAAGCTTGGAGATAGTACCCGATGGAGCTCATGCCATAACTTGTGTATTCGCCATTTTTGTTTTTTAGTTACCTGGTTTTCGCAATAATTTCGTTTTAAGTAATCGTTAAAAGCGCTCAATTTATAAATAAAAAAAAAAGCTGGGATTCGTGGGAATGTTTTGGCTTCCATCAAGATAAGGGCTAGGATAAACGGGTGTCAGGTAAAGGTCCAATGTTGGGGCCGTACCTCGAATTCTTCAAATCCATGATGAACTAGCAGTCAGTATCAAAGTCTGGATGAACCTGATTGTATCAGGAAATAATTTCAACTTTCTTCATTACATCGTCTCCGAATCCTGGTTAGTATAACTTATTTTTAAGGGCAGACATTTTTGTTGGTATCCATTCTTAGATATGGCTGTGGTTTATAGTCCATAAGAATCCAATGGTAATCCTAATAAACTGGATCCAGATATGTTTCTTAATTTAGTTAATCCTTTTCTTCAAACTTTTCAAAATCTATTCGGGTTGCTATACCTGACACAAAATGCGGTAATGAGTTTAAGCTGTTTCTGGACAGATTCAAACGTGTTCACCTGTAAAATGGTTGCCCCTGATCCCGCCTGCCTGTTCCCTTGGAACTAGCTCGCTTTAGCCGCTACCGGAAGGTGAAAATCCATCGTGGGTTATGTTGAGGTACGCCGGGGAAAAGAAATGCCTGTCATCAGTCAACCGTGCGGAGCAGTCAACAGTTAAATCTGTAAGCAAGTGTAGGAGCGACACAGCTCTCTTCTCATCACTGCCAGACTGCTTGCGAAATCCCAAGAAAGATGTACGATTCAACCAGCGCTTGCAACATGGTACCCATAGCAACCAAACTGGCTGATCTCGTTCCCGTTGATGACGTCATCAGCTTCGACCAGATGTACTATCATTATCCTCATTAACTCGCCACAACGATAGAATTAAAATGCAGTTTATAAACACTTTAAAGTTTGATTTTCTTCTCCTTTCTCTTATTCTTTACTTATATTTTCGTTACTTTGACCGGCGACCTTCCTAACTTTGGATACTTCTCGATTTTCTGTAGCGTTTCTTCCGGGTACCCTCCGATTTTCTCCCACAGCCAAACAGGATTTACAGTGTGAGTTATCCGGGTTGGAGGGTAGCGCACCTGACTAGCTGCCACTTTGACCGCTGCTCAAGAGCTTTCATGACTCGCTTGGTCACCAAGGCGGATGCCACACACCTGCTATAGGATGTCCTCAGCCTCAACCGTCCACAAAGGAAAGAGGAATTCTAAACATTCATCAAAACACCGATTACGAAAAGATTCGGAATTAAGATGACAAATCAAAGATTTTAGAAAACCGAAATATTTTCTTTATTAAAGTATTAATTATTTTTTGCGAATTGCAAAACAGATTCTTTTGGTTACATTTGAATTTTTTTTTTGTTTAAAACAGATATAAGGTTAGCAGATATTAATAGAGTTTTCTTAGCTTCCGCAATCACGGAAGAGGAAGGTTGAGTAATGTGACATTTATTTCTACGCCCACGAAGATATTTGTATAGAGATTTATCAAATAATTGAAGGATTAACAATGTGTTTTATTATAACCTACCAACAGAGCGCGAGGTTGAATAGGAGAGAGAGAGAGGAGCGAGAGAGAGAGAGAGAGAGAAGAGAGAGAGAGAGAGAGAGACGAGAGAGAGAGATTTTGTTTCAGTTGTATTACTATGTTACGATGTACGCTGAAACTTTTTCCTAAGGGAGGTAACTGTGGAGCGATTGCAAGCATGGTCAAGCGGCTGACTTTCAGCCACCACCCCGGATCGCATTATTGGAACCTGTCTTGATCTTGTAAGTCCTGTTCGTTTAAAGGGATTATAAGAAGATGAAATAAGAGATGAGTTTCACAAGCGTTTCGTTTTGGTTCTCTATTAAAAGACTCTCTCTCTCTCTCTCTCGATCTCTCTCTCTCTCTCTCTCTCTCTCTCTCTCTCTCTCTCTCTCTCTCTCTCTCTCTCCATCTCAGTCTGCGCCCTCTGTCTGCTGTAAGCGAGCGCCCACCTACGCACCTGGCAGGGCGTGAAGCTTGTATGCGCCCCATAGTAAATTTCATTTATTACCAATTACTTTTCATTTGGCGGAACACTATTCGGTCCTATTATTTGTCTAATAATGAAACAACGAACGAGGAAGAGAAGACGCCGTGCATTCAGTCATTACATTTATTTACTATCAGCAAGCGGAACGAAACAGTGCAAACGCCGTCAAAAGAAGGCTAATACTCCAAAAGCCAGATGAGATTAGAAATTTCGAAGCCACAATTATTATTATTATTATTATTATTATTATATTATTATTATTATTATTATTATTATTATTATTATTATTATTATTATTTATTATTATTATGTTGTTGTTGTTGTTGTTGTTGATCATGCTATTTTTAACACTTTAAAATAAACAACAACAAAAATACTTGTACACATTCGATATCTATCATCGACTATTTATTTCATTCTTGATCACCGACAGACAGAGTAGGTCCCCGACGGAACACCGTGACTCCAACCTTTAAAAATAACTCAGCGGATGAATAGAAATATGCTAAATACTTTGTTATCTTTCTGATTTCCGGAAAAAAAACCTGTTTCAACGAAGTGTTGTTACTAGATTAATGATAATGTGGAAAAAATAAAACAATTAAAATCCCGGCAGCATGTCTCGAAATGGGAAATACATAATCTAAAAGGTTTAATATCTTTCCGCCGTCTTGTTCCAAGCTTTTGGATTTTTTCCGTGTGGGAAATAATGGGCCCCTTACCTTGTGTATAGGACACAACTAATCACTACCTTAGTTAGGGGCTGCTTATTTAGATTTCCAGTTAATTTTCTTTTTATATATTTGCATTGACTTTCATTTTAAGATTAGTTGGTTATCTAAACTCATACATGTATTACGTACGAATGTAAGTGTTCTGGTTTCATTTAGAAGACATTTACTCGTTCACCGACACCAAATAAGGGCATATTCCCTCAATACGGAGAAATCTCATGCTCAGACTTCAACTAGAGACTTTCCTGGTTGATAGATTAGACTTGATTCATAGACAAGTGTAGCTTTTAAGCTCAGGGAAACGAGGCGAAAGGCGCACTTGGTCATTAGAGAAGGCTTGTAAGAAATTTTATTGCAACACGCTGCTTTCAGCTCCAAACAGAAGATTTCTTTTCATCCTAAATTTGAATAACAGACCCTACTTTTAGGTCTTTGATAAACAGCAGGCCCGTTTGTGGCGGGCAGGGGCTGGAAATTTGGCCAGCTCTGCTGCGGTACCAAATTGAGAAGAGAATGGAATCGGATCGCTTCTGCGTGCCATGTCTGAATTACTGGCCGGGAACGGTAACACTTGGAGTCTGGTGGTCCACCTGATTTTCTTTCTTTTGCGTTGTCGGATTTTTACTGAATAAACGATCTGTTTGTAATTGTGGGGGAAAAAGTGTTGTAAATAAAACGATGAGGTGGGTGATCAAAGAGAGAGAGAGAGAGAGAGAGAGAGAGAGAGAGATATGAAGGAGAGAGAGAGATGGAGAGAGAGAACTTTTAACCAGCTATAAAGACAAATTTAATCATCAGACACCAACCTTTAAAATGATTCTCATAGACGATTTCTGATTACTACAGATTTTTTTTTTAAAAGACCAATTAATGCTTTACTTGTTTGAAATATCGAAGAATGCATTTGGCGTTTCTTGGTTCCAACATCAACCGGTTTCCAACAGAATTCAAGTTTTCTTCTACGCCCGTATTTATGATTTGAATGCGAATGCTTACCTTTACTGTTACAGGTATTTAACTATTTGTCTTCGTTATTTTACATGGAAGGTATCCAAGAATATTTTTAGAAATAAACCTCATAATTTTCCATTTTATGTTTGCTGTCCAACACCCAGATTATTACAAAAGGGGAAAAAAAGAAAATTAAATTAAATTAACTTTTAATAATCACTATAAATCGTTTTTTTCCCCCTCTAAGTTATATTTAAAAAATGACCATAAAATGTCTATTTCAATAAAACGACACCACGTGACTATCATTCCGTCCTCGTTCGTCACAGCTAACTCAGTATTACTTCAGTTGTGACGCTTTGAAAGTAAAAGTTGCAGGCAAGGTAAGCGCAGGTACAACTGTGACAAACTGCCGCCGCGCGGCTGCCAGGAGTCGACCGAAATCTGAGAAGTCTAAACGTGTCAGGTTGTCAGTAAGTTTGGATAATTACTGGCAGAAGAAATACTCAGGGAAACCACAAAGTTCCAACACCTGGCCGTGGACCGAGCGACGTCTAACCCCGACTTATTCCATCCATTCGCCGCCCGCCCTTTCCCTTCTTTCCATCTGTTCGCTCCTTGTTTTCGTAGAGAAAAACCCTGGGCCTTTCAATGTGGGCCCTTCCCCCGGGGGGGGGGAATACGATGGGGATCGGAGCGTGACACCCTGGTTAGTTGTTCTCGCTGGGTGACTGAGTCCTGTTCTGTAAAACGCGATACTGGTCTCTGGTCCGCCCGGTTTGACTGCGGGGTCCGAAACGACCCTTTTTCTAGGACGGTACAGGGGGTCAGCATCTATTTGGGAATAAAATTTTCACAAATAGCAAAAAAAAAGTTAAAAAACAACAATAAATAAAATAATTGTTAAAGTAAAATTTAAGTAATCGAACAGCAAAATTGTTAAAAATAAACAAAATGTACCGTATACCTTAAGAATAGAGAAATTAGGGTAAAATGTAGGAAACAATAAGATTATTAGCACCGTCCCTATTTCTGATCTTCATTTTGCTTTTAATTAGTACTTCTATTTTTTATTAATTTTTCAGAATTATTAACATCTGTATCGCTACTTCATTATCATGAAGTGTATATTAGTATTCGTATTTGAGTATCTGTTTAATTAATAATAATTAATAATAATAATAATAACTTTAAAAATGAATATAGTATGTAAATCTCGGCATTAAATATTTTATTCTTGTAGATTTAAAGCAAGAATCGTTTTCTGAATTTAAAGAGTTTTAATTTCCTCATATTTAATTAGCCAGTTAACTTGGCAGTCATCTGCGGTACATAATCATAAAGTAAATATTCTGGGAAACGCTAACGTTTTTTTTTTTAAGCAATACATTTGTCAGAAAGTGAAATTAAGGAGCAGCTAGTCGCCACGCACAGTAGCTACAGGTGCCCGTGGATTCTTGGAGGGAAGACAGAGACACGCGTGATTCCATGATTTGCCTGTGTCACGAAAGCCGTTCGCGTCTCTCTCTCTCTCTAACACCGGCCATGTATGTCTGTGTAATCTATCTATTTATTTCTTTAGTTGCATAGTATTCCTGTAGCGGATAAGTACACCTACTGTTTATTTGGTCTGCGCCCAACACGTGGTACGTACGACAAAGAAAGAGACGAATGATCCAGAACTGCGCGTTATCGTTGTGGCCAAGCAGAAACGAAGCATGACCAGTTCTATTAGAAATTAGCTAAGCGTCATTTTCCTCTCTTATACTATGGCAACTGGATGGTGATATTTAAGTCTTTATTCGTAATAAATCCACAGCAAACATTCGGTGACACGCACCTACGTGTCTACATAGCTCGCTGTTCGCGTTTCCAAGGAGACGACAACCTACCAAGCTACTTATTGAGTAGCCACTAATGAACAGACAAAGAGTTTAAAGAGGAATGGTGTCCGTGGTCTTTTCCTGGCAAACACGTTGTTTAGTTAGACTCTTGTGTCTTATATTTACGTTCAGACGCATAGTTGGATACCAATTGCTTAGAGACTGATGGAAGAAACAATTTTAAAGTGATAACATCAACGGAGGCAAAATAAATAAATAGACATTTATAGATTTTCTGAAGGGGAGAATATGAAATACTGTGCAAACAAGAAAGTTGATAAAATAGATGAATTTATAAGCACATGAATTCAAAATTTAGTAAATTTAACTATTTATTACTTCTTCTTATCTTACTAATTAACTTACCGCGATATCAATTGTTGGTAGTTGTCTTGAATTTGCTGTATGTAACGCTAATAAAATGTTTTATTGACGATACTAGCTGTACTTATTTAGTTTTATATATTTTTTTAAAAACAATTTATGATGTCAAAAACAACTTAAGCATCAGGATTTGTCTTTGATCGTCTTTGAAATAACATCTCTGGCAAATTATTCTTGCAAAATGTATTCCCTTATTATTCAATATCTAGATTTAGGTACACATTTGTGTGTCTATAATTTCCCATTTCTATGTGAATTCTTAATTTCCTTGGTCAAATTTTGATTTACTGCACTTAACTGATATTTTTTTTTTCAAACGGATCCAAATTAGATAAATATTCGGGTCGACTATAAGAAAATACTGACTTAAGCGATTAAAGATTGAACGGCTGGCGGACAATTTTCTCTTAGTCTATAAAACTGACACCACTCTTCCTTCTTGCTCACATTAAAAGGATCATCTCAGTTGATAAATATCAAGCTTTCATTGCGTTTAAGAATAACTGCTTTATAATCCAATCAGTGTCTGCGACTTAACGTTATAGCTTATGTAACATTTATACATTATATTGATATTATACAAAAATATATGATTTAAGAAAAATAATTATCGAAGTTATTCTTGAAATTTAATAGAATCGTTTAAGATAATGAAAACTATATAAAGAATATAATAATAATAATAATAATAAATAATAATAATAATAATAATAATAAATAATAATAATAATAATAATAATAATAATAATAATAATAATAATAATAATAATAATAATAATAATATAATATCATAATAATGAACACGGAGAAAAACAACACTGTTAATATGATATTGATAATTCAGAAAGTAAAAGCGAAATGTTTTTATTCTGCCAAAATTAAACAAACAAATGGATTATAATAATTTAATAATCATTTGTAGTTTAAAAATAGTATAATAATAATAATAATTAAAATAATAATTAATAAATAATAATAATAATAATAATAATAATAATAATAATAATAATAATAATAATAATAAGAATAAGAAGAGAGAAGAAGAAGAAGAAGAAGAAGAAGAAAATTACAAAGTTATAGAATCAAATAGAAGAAATTATTTTGAAATGTCTATAAGTCTGGTGTATCTGAACCGAGTCCATTCAGTGGTTGTAATAGTCAAGTTACAGTGGATTGTAACTTTGTTAGAACTCATTAAATAAGAATATACCTCTCTGCACTGTATGGTTGTGGCAATAATTATTAATTCATGTATGCTATTATGTAACAATGCATTTTTAACATAAAAAAGCCAACTAAGCCGTGTTTTGATACGCAAGGAATCTCTGAACTAAGCCTCTTAATGTAGTAATGTAACTCTACAGTGATCAAGACGTAAATCTCAATAAATGTACACTTTACAATACTCTTCTGACTGAGGAATATCATCTTAACAAAAGTCACAGATAAAACACAAATCAGAAACTTTATTCGTTACATATTTGCATGTGAACATAAAAATCAGAATTATTTCGGTAATGCGATAAATCTTAGACACCAGTGTATTATATAAATTAGTTAATTAAAAAAAAAAAAAAAAACATTGGAAAGTAGTTTGGATATTGTTGACATTTTAAATGATAATTTATTTTAAATACCTTATCTTTTGAAAAAAAAAAAATCTTAATCAGGTGAATAAAAATATGCACACAATAGGTATCCATTGTTACGGCGGCTCTCATTTCCGCTCTCCCTCAGTCAAAAAGTCAGGTTTTTATTTCTTTAAACAAAAGTTTCAATTTATAAAAGCATTTGACTTCTCGACCAGTAGAGCGAGGAGCCAAAGATTTATGTTAAATAAATAAGTAAATAACTGACATGTCTAACCAGTCACATTTAAATATAAGATTTACACTCTTTTTTAACGTTTACATTAAATATTGGCTCCATCACCTGACAACTTGACATTTAAAATGCAAATCAGTTCAGAAATATAAGTATCTTATTTGCTTGTTTTTTTTTGTTTTTTTTTTACGTTAAAGTCTTTCATATGCATAAATATTTATAATACATGTATTATTATAAATTATTTTCTGTATCTGTATCACTGGCGGATAAATACAGTCTAGAAAATTCTGCGTAACCAATGAAAAGAGTCGTGCACATAACGTTTGTGCGTAACATGTCACGTGTATTTTATTACCCAATAAAGACTAGGAATTACATTTTCCTGCATTAAAAAAAAACAAAAAAAATAGCAAGGGCGATAATCCACAGTGTGTCTTGGTGACATCGGTTATCTGTTGTTGTATTTTTTTTCTTTCTTGTTCTGCAACTCGGTTGTTCTCAATAATTGTGCCTTGAAGCACCTTCGGTTTTAAGTCACAGGCCTTCAATGAGAGTCTCGATTTTCTGTTCAGAGAAGGGAGACAACCGGTCACGGAAAGTTGCTCCAAAGTGGGAACCATTTACTAAATCTAAATGATGTTTAATAAATTACCAGCGTCACGCTCCATCGTCCCACAGATCCTGTGCCCTTAAAATTACGAATGAGGTCACGCAAGACCCTCGGGCTACGTTGCAGGACTGTCGAGAAACACTTCTGTCATGACGAAAGACGCAAAAAAGCCATCGCTGCGTTATCTTCGTTCCTATGGAAAACCGTCTCGAGCGCTACGCGATCTTAGAGAAGAACTCCCCTCGTAGACATTTCTGCTGGCAGCCTGACTCATCTGACAGCTCTATATTCTTATATACAGAGATGAGAAACAGCGGTGACGAACCTTCAAACGAGGGAACGACAAAGGGCAAAAGAACTTTGCCAATAAAAAAAAACAAAAAAAAACAAACCAGGGCCTTAATGGAAGGGCAGTAACGAAGAAGTTATCTTTGGGGCCGAGAAGAGTGGGCAGGGATTGACACGGGCGAGAAATTAGGAGAATTGGAGCGTCGAAGACTGAACAAGTCGGCCGTTAACAGAATTAGTCTATGTCCGAATTTTTTGGACGCGTTGGAGAGAGCGGTTTTTCAAAGGCTTGTCGACCAAAACGCGAATAGAGCAGAGCGTGAGTAAAACAGGGAAGAATGGAGGCGGAGTTGGTCAGGGTTAAGGGGGTGGATTAAAATTAAATTTATCCCACAACACGGGCGGATTTGTTTCAGTCAAAGGAAAGCGTATAAATGGCTACTTTGGTCATCACGGCCTTTATTTGAATATCACTGAGCATTTCTGTTCCTTTTTGAATTCATAAAAAGATAAGAGAAACATAATTCTCTCAGTAACCTTACAGGACATTTGGACCTTCGAGGTTTTACCGAAAAGCTGTTCGAGAGTATAGTATAGTATATAGTGTATAATATATAGCAATAGTGTGTGTTATATAGTATATATAGCACCGACTACAGAAGGATTGCACAGAAAATATTAATTCGTGTTCTCTAATTCTTCCAATGTGTTATCGCGTTTCGGTATTTAATGTAGTGTATACAACTATAGGTATTTACACATTATACGTTCTAATAAGCAAATCAATTCTTTATAGTGACATTTCTCTCTTGTTTCCCATAGTTAATGTTGATACTTTAAGATTATTGCACGTTAGTTACCAAACCTAACCATCACGACCTTTTATAATATAACAATTAGTTTAACTAAAGAAAACTTATCAGCCTTAACCTCACGACAGAACATATTTCCTATTCAAAAGGTGTTCGATAGAAAACAGTAGCTGAAGCACAACAATTATAGCGCAGTAAACAAATTCTCTAATTCAAATGGTTTCTTTTATTTATTTATCGTTGCTATTAATCATAAGACTTCTGGAAATTACTTGTGGCATATTATTGCCAATTTACAGTAACAGGAAACCCGATAGAAGGAAATTAAAGGTATAAAACTAGGTTTTCTTCTTAGTTTTCGTAGAATTTTGTGACTATTTTGACGGTAGAAATTAATTACCGGATTTGGTTAGTCTCAGAAGAGTGATTCAAAATGCAACCATTGTCCCTGATTTTCAAACTACCATACCTGTAATAAAGAACCTAGAGATTTGTCAATATCAATTAATTTATACTTGCATATATATATATATATATATATTTGTGGCATTTTCATTAGATGGGTGTACTCATTTAACAATTAACAAGCATAACACTTTTCTAATTACCCTATATCTAATCTCTTCATAATGGTGACCGGCCCACTCAGGATCTTTTGCATCTTTCAGTATCCACTTAAAATTTGGGGTTCGTTTATTAGAAAATTTCTCTCAAAGTACACCTACCACATATTTAAAGTGCAGATTTGCGCATCAGTGACCTATTATACCAGAGTCCGTGACACGTGGAGTTTCCCCCGCCCAGCCAGGGGAACAGAAATATTTGTCACTACTGTAATAATTAGCACTTTCACTAATGTAGAAAGGGGGTGTGGCACGTGTCTAAATCTTAGCCCACTTGTAATTACGATGTACATTATTTCTAATATCTGTAGATAGGAGAGACGTGGAAAATTAATTACTGTTCATTGGTTCCATCCCCTTAAGCCGATAATAGCAGATGCGGGCATCTTCTCATTTTTTAACCTTTAAACTCGTTTTTTTTTTTGTTGATGAATTAAATAACAGTAACCCCTTTTTAATTAGTCGATTGCTGTGAAAAATCGGGACGGGAAATGTACCAAAGGCTAGGTTTGATGGCTTCGCTTACGCGTTTGTTTCCATTCCACACCAACTAGACCCTGACATTCTTTTAAAGCAGAAATATATTCCAACATTAATCTGCAACGGGCATCGAACCCGACAGCGACGTTGCCAAAGAGTCAACAGGACGAATTTATTAATTAATATTCGCCTCTGAGGTTTCCTTCTGTGAAAGTCTTTCTGGTAAACGCCAAGCGAAGACCGCTCGATAACGTCATCAGAATACGCTGTTGTGAGTTTTTTGACTCAGCTTCCCATAAACAGCAGTTGTATTTCACGTAAAATGTGTAAACTTCACTATGATTCCCACCCCGCCGATAATGGTAAGAGACATGGAACACGCCTTCTTGCCAAAGACTGACGGCTTCCTGGTTTTAGGAGAAACCAAAATTTTCAAAAACCTTCTCGTGACAGCTTGCAGTTGTTCTTTAATTCTGGTCCGGTTCGGAATTGAGTTCAATAACCTGCACAATAAACAATCGTCCATCGCTTGATGCGTGCTAGAACATGTTAGATTATAATACAGCTATCTCAGACATTGTGTTAGTAAAAAAATAAAAAGAGAGAGAGAGAGAGAGAGAGAGAGAGAGAGAGAGAGAGAGAGAGAGAGAGAGAGAGAGAGGAGAGAGAGAGAGAATATTTCACCTTTTCATTACATTATGAATCTGAGGGATGTATGTAAATTAATATCTAAAAGAAAGTATTTTCAACAAATATATACAAAAAAGGTATAGAACAAAGTTTTTAAAAAAAGTAAACTATCAATTTTAAAACCAAGTCAACTGTATGGTCAGAAAAAGGACAAAAATAATAGTAAACTAGGTTTTCTCTCACCTTCTTATAGAGTTAGTACTAAAACTAGTTAATAAACCTACATTTAGAAGAAACAAATTTTTTATTGGTGTTAACAGGGTTAAAGCTCGAGAAGAGTTTTCGGTGACAAAACTGCTGGTGATAATTTGTAGCGTGTGTGATTAGCTGATGATAGTAAAACTGCTAATTTTTTTCTCTGACTGCAAATATACTAGTTTCTCAGGTGTCGTGACACAACTTAAGATAGAGAATTATGCAAAAAGTCCCGCTCTGGTTTATGCCGGTAATCTCTTTTACTTTCAGTTTTCTCGTCGACTGGCAATGAACTCTGTATAGTACCGAAACCTTCCTTTATGAATTTCTGTGGTTCTTTTATCTTTTTTTCCCCCCCAATTTTCTTAAATATGCAATAAACCTATAAATATCTTTATACTGACGATCAATTTTTTAATCCACCGACGGGCAAAATAAAATTGGAACAGATTTCTTTTCCCTCGAAAGTCTTGCCAGCGTCAGAAACTCTCCTACGTTGGCAAACGGTCACGTGTACAACACACGAATTTATTTAAAGCATCTCTCTCTTTTTTTTTTTAGATGTTACAACTTTAACGTTGCGAAAATGCTCGATCTGCCGTCAAGATAAACACAGCAGCAACAAATATGTCGATTCCAAATCTCGTTCTGACTGTTTTGATTTTTCTTTTAAATCTATTATTACGTTAGAAAAAAGATATTAGAATGCTTTCATCGATTTGAATTAATACATTTCGTTAGAGCACGTGGAAACACAAAACACATCAGTCCTTCTCAGGGACAGATCCGAGCTTCTTTTCCCCGAGTGCATTCGGCTGGATGAAATGCGTGTGAGGATACGGTTCCCGTTTTCCATGGTTAGCTACCGAGTGATGTCAGTCAGAGGACATCAATTGCAGCGGGCAACTCTGTTCCCACGATGCGATACAATGGGCGATCACGGATTTCTCTGCCATCGATTTACAGATAATTGAAAAGGAAATGAACATAGTGAAAAAGAAGAGAAGTAGAAGGCATCGAACACTTCAGCGCCTTTGAAATTCTGATATGGCCGTACATAATTTCCTTGTTTTTTTTCTCTCCTCTCTCTCTCTCTCTCTCTCATCTCCTCCCCCCCCCCCCACCCAACCGACACTTGTTTCTTCCTTTAAGCCATGGAATTCTGCGCAGTTCTCGTCTCCCACGTAGAACTGACTAAACATCTGGGCAGGATTCTTAAGAACTTGCAGCAGACCCATGTGTTATGCATGCGGTCGTTTAGTTCGGCCAATTTCTTTCGCTCTCCTACAGTAACATCGCTTTCCGCCGCACAGTGCTCGGATAATTACCCAATTTGTTTTCCTAGCGAATGTCTTCGACAGATTTCCGTATATAAGGCGTCGGCGTTATTTCCCTGCGCATCGTTCGTGTCGTGCGGCACAAACAAACAAACGATTAAAGAGGAGGAAAAACAACAACAACAACAACAGCAGCAGAATAAATGAATAAAATTAAATAACGTTAAAGCTCTAAACAGGAATACTTACAGACGGTGAGGCTGGTTTATATTAACGTTCTTCACAAAAACAACAAAACTAACCCGTCTATCTATATAAAATAATTATTCCTCGCTTTCCGTATTTCAAAATTTAAAACAAACCTGATTATCCCCCCCCCCCGCCCACAATTTTCTGGAAATGCTACAGCGAAAGAGATTGAGATGGAGATTCTATAGACCTGAGTCCGACGATCACCGGTGCCAGAATGTTTTAAAATTCTCCCCAACCCTTCATCCTCTTCTATTTCGATGCAGCGCTTTTCGTTTTGTCTTCTCGTTTCACCGATTTTACTTCATCCTGTTTATACATCTGTTTTCCCCTCTCTCCAATACAAGTTCTAATTTCACTTCATTTCTTCCTCTTCCTTAATCCACCCATCCCTCTTTTATCTACGCTTTCATTCATCCTTTTCTTCCTTTCTTTATTTACTTCCAGTTTCTCGTCCTCTCGACACTAGCGCCCCGTCACTAAAGTTATTAACTCGTATGTAAATATAATAAACCTACTAACAGTTCAAAATTCCAGTGCAAAGAATCTATATTATTACGTAAAGAAATTTAATACATTTATCACAAATCGTCATTCACCTCTAAGTGATGGTCTTTTCGTATGAATCTTTTTCTTATCTAATAGAAGTTTCCTTCAGAAAGTTGTATTTATTGGTTTCAGGCTTATTTATTAATTTTTTCTGTTCATCATCATCATCATCATCATTATTATTATTATTATTATTATTATTATTATTATTATTATTATTATTATTATTATTATTATTATTATTATTATTAATTATTATTATTATTATTATTAGAGCAGTAGTAGTAGTAGTAGTTATATATCTATGTTACTCGGACACTTGTTTTCCTAAAAATGGCTGCCTGGTACTAATAGAGAAATGCACTTTATAAGAATACACATAAGGGAAGATACTTCAACAATGGTAAGTATGTACATTATCACCGAAATGCAGCAGCTCCGTGCAATAAATGTATCTAGGATGGTAGGTGGTGAAATTCCTCTCCATCCCAGACTGAACTTCTTTCATTTTTAATTTACCTAAACCGCTATTTTGTCACAGTTGATTTTTTATTGTTTCTGATTTTTTTTTTGTTTGTTTTTTATATACACCAACAAATTCGGCTACTTGTTCTATTTTTTTCAAGCTATCTACAAAATTCTAGCAAAAATGTGATAATATTACGCGCACATTTAAATCTTTATAAAAGGTAATAATTTCAAGTGTTTTTTTTTTTTTTGTTCATTGAAGTGGAAGAGCCTGCCTTAAGGGGAGACAACTGGTTTACGCATTAGACCAAAAATATATATTATTATTATTATTATTATTATTATTATTATTATTATTATTATTATTATTATTATTATTATATTTTATTATTAAGGAATCTTAAACCTACCGAAAATCCTAAGTATCGCATATAAATCGCTGTTCATCATCTATAAGCATATTACCCCCCCCCTTTTTTTTTTCTCCTGAGAAAACCCTGGAATTTATTCGGAACAGTATTCTTGACAGATGGTGACCTGTGCCGGAAATGGAACTTTTAAATTAAAAAAGGTAAGCTATGCAATTTTGTTTGTAAAGCTGTAGATGATCGCTAGTGCTGCTGCGCTGGAGCACGCAGATAGAGAACAGGAGCTAACTGTTTTTCTTTCAGTACCGTTGGATTTCGGGATTTCTTGGTTAACCGAGACGAACCGGGAAGAAGAGGCGCAGTAGTAGCAGTGGCCGTCGGAGCCCGTGTATGGAATTCTCCCAGACACCGGTGGGAACGGTAGTGGTTAGGGTTAAACCCCGTCTCTGAGACAAGCCCACGACTAAGAAATCAAGAAAGAACGACGAATACCTGCCCAGCCTGTACTGGTCTAAAATCAGTACGTAGGCGAAGATCCACCGCTATTATCGCGGCATCCCGGCGGACGGACGGACAATGCGTCTCATCTCCCCCTTCCCCTACCCAAACCCGAGCAGTAGCAGTTGGGGGACCGAACCTCACGTCGCCGTCACTTCTTTGTTTCCGGGTCTCTGAGCTTGCCCAGCGTCGCGACAACTACTGGGAATCAGAGATCGGCTTCTGGGGAAAATGAGAACCGAGCGAAACACGGGATAGACTAAAAAAGATGTATACATGTCGTTTATTAGGTATAATAACGCACGTTTTACATGGCGTGAAAGTGTCCAGATCGTTTCCTTCACATCTACTAGTTTTACCTAATTCACGTCAGTCCTCGGTGCTTCCGATACCACCCTCAGGGAACAGAAACCGACTGGTTTTCCTCGCTCACTTTGCTTAATTATTTAAAGCATCATTCATTTTACATTGAAAGCAGTTAACCGGTTTGCCTAACGAACGTTTTTTTCTAATAACCAAACGGCTCGTAAATGTAGCCAGCGTCTAATAAGTTGTAGTCTACCGACCGTTCTCCTGTGGACCATGTAAGTGGTGGCTATGTTTAGCGCATGCGTCGCTTAGGAAGTCGATGACGTGTCACTGTAGGATTGGCAGACTGCAGCAGATGACTAGTTCAATTTCGGTAATAATACCGCGTGTGAGGACGCTAAAGAGGTCTACAGATAACAAAAACGTGGGCATTTTATACGGAGAAGGAAGAGCAAAAAGTCCATGTTTTGTAAACGAACTCCATGCGTTATCTGCTGATTAAGAAACTCGCCAGTTAAAGTTATACAGCGTGTTTTTGAAGTCGTGCCGTATTTAAAC